>PVKP010013388.1:0-55670 GCA_004027715.1 Plecturocebus donacophilus | reverse complement strand
GTATATTTGGGGTGAATGTAGGGAGAATGAATTGTCCCCTTCAAGTTGTGAGTTTTTTTTTTGTTTTGTTTTGTTTTTTACAAAGCCTTTACTCTTATCACCCAGGCTAGAGTGTGCAATGGAACAATCTCAGCTCACTGCAACCTCCACCTCCCTTGTTCAATCAATTCTTCCTTAGCCTCCCGAGTAGGTGGGATTACAAGTGCACACCATCATGCCCAGCTAATATTTGTATTTTTAGTAGAGACGGGGTTTCACCATGTTGGTCAGGCTGGTCTCACACTCCTGACCTCTGGTGATTCACCTTCCCCAGCCTCCCAAAGTGCTGGGATTACAGGCGTGAGCCACAGCGCCAGGCTGTGAGTTTTTATCTAACAGAGTAAGTTTTTCCTGGTGAGTACTGGCCCCACTGGTAAGGGGAGCAATGGTAATTCTTTTGCCATCAGATGCTGAAATTAGTTCCTGAGCTTTGTCTCTTGAGGACCACCTGGGGCTGGGAGGTGAAGATGGGGCACTGGCACGTGGTTGCACCAAGAGTTGTTTGTACGGGGTTGCCGTGATGTGCAATGGGGGTTACGCTGCAGTTCGGTTTTTCCTCTCTTCTTTTCCCTAGACAATTTGTAATGAATCAATTGTTAGCAATATGTGGTCATTTAGTAAAATTCCAGCCCACACGTGTGGTGCTGATGAAAAATGAGAGAGAGCAAGGGAATTTGGACTCCTGACTCATCGTTGTTAAGCACGTTGAAGGCTCTGTCTGCCTTGAATGGTGATGGCAGGCAAGGTCAAGAGCCAGCTCCTTCTTGGCTCTGGCAAGGAGTCACGGAGCCCTGTATCCTTAGAGTTTTATTCTTCAGATGTCTAAGTTGTTTTTCTAAGTTGCTCTAGTAAGGAACCCTGTGCAACTGATAGGGAACGGAGGCATCTGTGTGCTTGAGAGCTCCTGGTTATTGATGCTGGTGTCTAGAGAACCCACATCCCGGCCCATTCCCATCTGGCCTGAGACGAAGCAGCTCCTCAGAGCTGTTACTTTTAAGTGCTTCGCCGACCTCCTACCTAATACACTGTACTTGAAAACTTATTCAATGATATAACAATTTAATGATCATTGAAAGTCCTCAGGAGCTTGGAGATGGCTCAAGTTTGATCAACTATTTTTTTTTAATTTGTTCAATGGACCCAGGAAGAAAGAGAGGGTCTGCTGCCATCCAGTTGATCAGCAAAACCTCAGTGAATCTTGGCATGGATTTGCTCCCTACCAAGAGAAGCTGGTCTGTTGTCTGAAGCAGCAAGAGATGGATGGTTTCTTCTGCAGGTCCTGCCATGAAAACATCTTATTCTGTCCTGGTCTGTAGGGGCTGTTACTGGGCCCCCCTCAGAGACCTCAAGCACACCAGCCTCTAGGAGAGTCACCTGTCAGCTTCCCAGGTCTGAAGAGAACACTCCTCCCTCTTTTCTGTGTCATCAAAGCTGGTCTGTGTTGAGGAATCTGGGTTTTCCCTCTTTTGTGGCCTCAAAATTAAGTTCCCATGTTTCCTAGTCCATGAGAAGAAGAGTGGAAGGAAAATCCCTGAAACAGAAATGCAATTTTTTTCAGAAAATCAAATCTCCATTATCATAAAGTTATACAGTCTTAAAGCAAGATGATCAAGCAGCCAAACCACTGGCTTTGCAGTTGAGGAAACTGAGGTCCAAAAGGATTAGGGGACATGCTTAAAGATTTGATGCCTGCTAACACCTCATCAGAGACACTTTCTGGTATCAAATGTAATAGGGAAAAAGTGAGAAAAGAATACTTTCCCAAGTGACACCATCTCCCCAAGTGCTATTCATCTTCATGCCCTCAGCAGTTTGCACAGAGAAGGCTCCGTAAATGCTTTCAATGAGTATGAAAAAGTACATACCTAGCACAAGATTGTCTCATGTTGTAGTTTTGCATTTACGCATAATTAACTCAATAAATGTCCATTAAATTATTATGTTAGCGAATGCTTTTGCAGGTACTACATAGCATGTTACATAGCAGGTATTTTGCATGTATTTTCTCAATCCTCTCAGAAGCTCTATGTGGTAAGTAACATCACTGTCTCTATTTCACAAATAAGGAAGCAGAAGCATTGAGAGGTTTGGTACTTACCACTGTCACAGAGCTGAGAGTGACAGAGTTCAGATTCAAGCTCAGGGTGACTGGCTGCAGAGCCCATTCTTAGCTTCTACACTGTCTTGCAGAAATTAGTTGTATGCTGAGTACTGTACTAGGAGTTGTGGAAGATAGTCAGTTTTCTTAAGAAGTTTACATTTTCTAGGAAAAACATGATCTACATTGCAGCAGAGCTTTGAGTTGAGGCAGTGGCAGAAGGAACCAGAGGAGGGACTGCAATGGTTTTCCCTGAGTCCTGGCTTCTCCTTCTCATCTTTGGGAAAATTCACCTATGAATGATGAGAAAGTAGAGATAAGTTTGAAGACTCATAAGAGACTGCTGCTGTCCAGGAGAATATGAGAGAGAAAAGAAGGAAAATACTATGGCCCCAGAGGAGGGTAGTCCTTCTCTCTTGTTTAACACACACACACACACACACACACACACACACACACACACACACACATTGAGGTTGCCTGTATTGGGTTCTGGATTTCATATATTTCTAAGTCAGAAAAGAAAACTCATCTTTCTAGCATGTCCAAAGAAAGATGAGTTGAGGCCAGGTGCGGTGGCTTACTTCTGTAATCCCAGCACTTTGGGAGGCCAAGATAGGTAGATCATGAGGTCAGGAAATAGAGACCATCCTGGCCAACATGGGGAAACTCCATCTCTACTAAAAATAAAAAAATTAGCTGGGTGTGGTGGTGCATGCCTGTAATCCCAGCTACTTGGGAGGCTGAGGCAGAAGAATTGCTTTAACCCAGGAGGCAGATATTGCAGTGAGCCGAGACCGTGCCACTGCACTCTAGCCAGGGCGACAGAGTGAGACTTTGTCTCAAAAAAGAAAAGAAAGAAAGAAAAAGATGAGATGGATGATCTGAAAGCCTATTCTTTCTGAAGTAATTTAGTGAATGTCCATCAAGTAGCCACTAGTACTCCAGACCTTGTTGGCAATAATAACAAGAAATGTTCTTTGCCTTCAAGGTACTCTTGTGAGGCAGCAGTGAAGGGGTTTATGGTGTAGTGAGATAAAACCTGTGATTGGGGTGAGTGTAGCTACTTTTCCAAATATTCAAATGATTAGGATGTAGTCCCTCAAGGGAAAGACTGAAGCTCTTTTCCCTGGAGAAGACAGACATAGAAAGAAATGAGAGTTGACATCTTGGAGAGAAGATTCGTCATGATGACACAGGCTGTGAGCCTTTGGTCCTGGGAAAGCTTGGGCAGGAAAGGGATGGGCTTTGGTCACAGATGTTGTACAGGAAATTCCACACTGGCTGTGAGGAAGTACTGAATGACCAGGGTTCTTGGGGACTTCAGTACTTTATAATACTCTGTCGCCATAGGAGTGGGCAAATGCAGGCTGAGGTGTAGGACTCACAAGAAATCCTTTATCACTCCTAACTCCTTGTATTTCCATGGCATGGAGTAGAGAAGTGTAAATGAGCAGAGGGCCTGCAGGGGTGTGGGGAGCAACAGCAAGGCTACACTGGGGCCTTGCTGGAGATGTGGAGGGACTTGTATAATGCTGTTTGACCTTCTCAGGCTTAGAATTCTACTAGTCCCTGATGTCCTTGGAAACCACATTGTTGTATTCTGGAAGGGCTTTATCAGCCTTGAAGCTCCCATTTAGCTTACCTGTGTGCTGCCTGTTCCACTCATGGGAATGAGTGTTCTTCTATCCAGTCCAGTGCATGAGCCTGAACACCAGGAAGAACTCGCACTTACGGGATGCAGCTATTAGAAGTATTGTATTGCTTGAACATGGCATAGTGTTTCCATGTGGACCTCTAGGCTATGCCTTTGCTCAGACTGCACTGTCTGGAGCACCTTCTCTCAGGGCAGAAGATACAGATGTGCAGACTGTGCCTTATGTAAGGCCACCAAGCTGAAGAGTCTGGAAGAAATGGGATCTTGCCTACAGTGTACACTCTGGGCACCTTGAGCAGAACTGTGTTGGAATTGAGGTAGAGCCTTTTCCTTATTTAAACAAAGGGATCCTGTCACTGGCTGCAGTCCTGTCTCCTCACTCCCCAGCTCTCACCGCCCCTCAACACCACCATCCATGCACGATTACTGCTCCTCCCTTAGCGTTCTCAGGGCACCTTACTTATAACTTTAAATCCCTATCATGGCCGAAATTATTTTATTATTGCTTTGAGGTCATATGATTCTAACTAGATGGTTATGTACTACCCTGAAGATACTACTCCCCTGTCTTTTCTGGCTTACTGCTATCATGGAGAAGCTAGTATTTTCCTAATTGTTTTTCCTTTGTAGGAAATGTGTCTTTTCTCTTTGGATAGTTTTAAGATGATCTCTTTGTCTTTGATGTTCACAGTTTCACCCTGATGGACTGTTTGCAAATTTCCTTTTACTGAATCTATTTGGGATTTTTTGGAATTCCTAATGTTTGGGAAATCCTCAGTTATTATATCTTTAAGTATTATTTCTTGATCATTCCCTCTATCATCTCCTTCTAGATTTCTAATGATATAGATAGTAGACATTCTTGCTTTGTTCTCCACCTGTCTTTAACTATTATAGAAAATATTTTCATTGCTTTATATCTCTGGGTTGCATTCTAGAAATTTATTTGCATTCATATTCCAGTCCACTAATCCATACTTCGGTGTGCATTTGTCTAATTCCATACATTAAAGTTGTAAGCTCCTTATGGTCGGGGACTGCATCTATTTCATCTTGGATTCATGTCCAGTACACAGCCAGTGATAAATAAGTGTTTGCTGAAATGAATTCGTTGGCATGTCTGAGAAGCAGTTGTTAAGCTGATATTCCTGTGTAATCCAAGGTAGAAATACATGCTGAAATATGTTAGTTTCCCATTGGCAAGGAGAGAGGAACCATGGTCATTTAGTGTTTACAGTAATGGCATATGGGCCTGGTTGGCTTGTACTGCTCTGTCTATAGTTCAAGGGTAGGTTAGGCCAGGCAGAAGCATGTAGTGGGTGTGTTCAAAAACCATAGCCAAACAAGGCTCTCTCTTCTTCAAATGAAACTCCTAAATATCATCCCACTTATGCAATAAAACTTGGGGCAGGAAGTGAGACTTTGAATTGGTTACCTTCCCTAGCTTGATGTGGGTATGATCTTGACATTCTCTCTTACTTAGAAATGCACGAAGGAAGGTTACCGCCAAGGAAAAGGAGTTTAGTAAGCCTCAAAAAGCTTGCTCAGACTAGTCATGGTGCCTCATCCCAGGCACCAGGTAAAGGGACAAGGTAGGCAAACAATGTCTGCAGTCTGCCCTTAGAAAAACCTGATGCTGCTCTTCCTCATGCGGCCCATCTCTTATGTCTCATTAAAATAAAGATTCATCTCCGCTGTTGTTACAGAGCAGATGTCTGCCCCTCAGTTGCTGTGCCCAGCTGCTGGTGGCCACAGGCATGCACAGGCAGGGTCACAGTCCAGAAGAGAGATGCATGACTTCAGAGGGAGTTTCCGGAGTGTTTTTGGCAAGAGGGAAAGGGATAGTGGGAAGGCCAAGCTCTTCTTGTGGCAGACAGTGTCTGGCATTTAGCCTTTCTTCAGTGGGAGGTTCTTGGGGAGAAACATGAAAATCAGTCTTCAGGGTATTGCAACAAAAGAGCATGCGGCGATTTGGAGATTCCACCCAATGAGAAAGGAATCTCAGCCCACAGTGGATTTTTCCCATCACAGCTTATGGGATTATCAGGCTACTGTGCACCTTCTCTTGTCTGTCAGTTCTGCTGCAGAACAGTTCCAAAGTCACAAAGGAGGAGCTGGCCCACTGTTCCAGAGAAGGCCATCTGAAATAGAAGGACGCCCTGAAGTCCCTGTTCAGAAATCTTGAATCAAGTATGTTGGGTGGTATCTGTAGTGATCCCAAATCATTTTAATTTATTATTAATAAAAAATATCAAAAAGTATATAGTAGCAATGTCTCATAGAGCCAAACAGTGTAGACTGACTCTGGAAGCCTGGAAGTCAGAAACCTTGACTGATTTAAATCCAATAAAACACAAACCCACAGCTGGGTGGTTCCCTGGGTCCCACAGGAGCCCCCCAGCTCTCGAGTTCACATAGGGGAACAGATGGCAGCATCAGTAGGTCATACTCTGATTTCCTCTGCCTAGAAATCTGCTCCTTTATCTCAGCTGGGGATTTCACCTATTCCTGATGACAGCGATTTCCATCTGGGCCTGTGGTGAAAAATAAACTTTTTCTGAATCATTAAAATTCGTACAGCTGTTAACAGTTAAGATGTATAAACCTCTTGAGATGTCTGTGTGCCTGTGATTGTTGTTTGTTTACTCTGAAAACAATCATACCTGTGGCAAAAATTCAATATGCTTATAAAATTGAATCTCTCATGTCAAGACCCTGTGACTTACTGCCACAGAGGTAAGAATAAAATGAGAAAGCAGTGAGGAAAGTGCTAGTTTGAAGATGATAATATCACTACCATCTTCTCTTAGAGCTCTTCAGGGAAAATGTATGAAAGAATATTTAAGATAACATTCTTTGAGTTTCAAAAATTGAGGGTAGGAGTTACAGCATAAAAATTTAGATATTAGATAGAAATCTAGACAGAAAACCAGACCATAATTTTTTGGTCAGTGTGGGTTTCTTGTTCACCCTAAACATTGCAGGACAACCAAATTGGTCTCCAAACCATCAGTTCACTATTTAAGGAAGAGCAAATGCTGAGAAGCTCCTCCAAATGAAACTCAACCAAAAGATTCTGCAGCAGCTCCCCACCAGCATCCAGAAGAGATGTAGGCTCAGAGTGAGATATGGGCTAAGATGGCAGCAGGTACTCTCTCATGAGGTCAGCTACTACACAAAATAGGAACCGAATGTTTCCAGATATTAAGATTCCAGAATTTGGGATTTTTGTATGAGATCTCATGATTTTTAACATTGGTATATAAAAATAAAAACCCATCCTGTAGGCCAAACAAACCATGACTATGGGCAGGATTTGACCTGCTGGCCACCAGCCTGCACCTCAGATAGACAGGTAAGTTCCACAAATGTTTGTTGAGGCCTCTCTTATACCAGGCATAGTGCTAGATGCAATGGACACAGAGGCAAGGAGAATGCTGTGTGTACTCCTATGAACGTGGCAGCCCAGAGGGAAAGACTGACCTGTAAGGCGATTATTTGAGTGGACCGTGGAGGTGATCTGGTTGACAGCTAACCCACCTGCAGAGTGAGCATGTCATGGAAGGTCTCTTGCAGGTAATGATGTGGGAGGAGTTGAGTCTTGAACCTCAGATGAATCTTGACGAGTTAACCAGTTGACAAAGGGAGATGAGGTAGAGATAGAACATGCCAGGAAAAGATCACAGCAAGAGCTGAGGATACGCAGTCTGGCCTGTGTAGATACCTGCATAAAGCGCAATGTGTGACACAGGTGAGACCAGGAATGGGTGGACCATTGATATGGTTTGATATTTGTTCCTCCAAATCTCATGTTAAAATTTGATCCCCAGTGTTGGAGGTGAGGCCTAGTGGGAGGTATATGGGTCATGGGGACAGATATCTCATGAAGGGCTTTGTGCCATCCTAGCAGTAATGACTGAATTCTCACTCTATGTATATATGTATATACGTATGATGAAGTCTTGCTGTGTCACCCAGACTGGAGTGCAGTAGTGTGATCTCAGCTCACTGAAACCTACACCTCCTGGGTTGATTCTCCTGCCTCAGTCTCCTGAGTAGCTGAGACTACAGGCACGTACCACAATGCCCAGCTAATTTTTTGTATATTTTTTAGTAGAGATGGGGTTTCATCATGTTGGCCAGGCTGGTCTTGAAATCCTCACCTCGTGATCTGCCTGCCTCAGCCTCCCAAAGTGCTGGAGTTACAGGCATGAGCCATCACACCTAGTTTCTCACTCTATTTAGTTTGCGCAAGACCTAGTTGTTTAAAAGATCTTGGCATCTCCCCCACTTTCTCTCTCTCCATGTGATGCCAGCTTCCCTTTTCCTATGACTGGAATCTTCCTGAGGTGTTTACTAGAAGCAGATGCTTGTGCCATGCTTCCTGTGCAACCTGCAGAACCGTGAGTTAAATAAATCTCTTTTCTTTATAAACTACCCAGCCTCAGGTACTCCTTTATAGTAATGCAAAGCAGATTATAACAACCATGGAGAACTTTGACATATCAACTTGGTTGGGCTTTATCCCAAGCAATGGGAAGCCCATGGAATGCTTTAAGCAGGGCAAAGGTGGGGTGAGACTGGTGTTTAAAACTATCCTTTCTGCAGTTGAATACAGCATACATCAAAAAGGGAAGAAAGCTGACAGTGAAGAGAGTACTCAGCAAGCTAGGGCAGTAAAGCTGGCAAGAGATGGTCAGGGCATGAGCTAGGGTTGGAAAGAAAAATGGGAATTTAATAACTATTTAGGAAATTAAATTAGCAGGACAGGCAGATGGAAGACGAAGATGAAGGGGGCCGAGTCAAAGGTGACTCTAAGGTTCTAGACCCAATGATGGGTGGGTGGTGGTTAGGGAGACCATCTCCGTGTGCCTGGATTGTGACAGTTTCAAGACTGAAAGTCCTACATCTTCAGAAACCCTTCTGTCCTGGGAAAATAAGGGTGGTTGGTCACTCTTTTGATGGTTTTCCAACTAACATGAGGAATAGTAGAAGAAGCTGTAAGTTTGGGATGTTGGGGAGATAATAAGTTTGATTTGGAACATACTGACTTTAAGGTGCCAGCGGGCATCTAAGTTAGGATATCAAGCAGGTGCTTGGAATTAGTCTATAGCTCAAGAACAGGAGGACTTTGACTTGGAGAGAGTATATTTGGAATCCATCAGCATAAACAGAAGTGGGTTAAATCACCCAAGGTGTAGCATAAAAAGGGAAGTGAATCTAGAATAAAAAGCTGGAGAATGAAACATTGGAAACTTCCATGTTTAAGGAGCATATCTAGAAAGAAGGGCCAATGGAAGAGGCTGAGACGGAACAGTCAGTGTAAGAAGGCAGGGCTGAAGGCGGGGTCTTAGAAGGCATATGAGTAGAGTGTCTCAAGGCATGCACAGTCATTAGGGTCAAAGGCAAGGAAGATGTCCAGCACCTGGAGGAGTGAAGACGATGTCTCATCATTGGTAATCTTTGCAGAAACCCTCTCAGTGGTTTGACTGTGGGAGCCAGGTTGCTTCCAGGGAGAACAGAATGTGACTTGAGAAAATGGAGACAGTGAGTTCAGTCCCATCGTCAGAAAAGCTTGAGGAAAAGAGAACAGGAGAGAGAAAGCAATAACCAGATGACCATGTAAGGTTAAGGGGCGGTAATTTAAGATGGGTGAGAACTGAACAAGCTTATAAACTGACAGGAAAAGCTGGTAAAAGAAAGAATTAAAGATCAGTGTTCAGGAGAGGTGATTAATGCATCAGGGACCCTGGGGAGATAAAATGACATGAGATGGATTCAAAACCAGGGAGGAGGATCTTGGCTTTGGGTCAGGGGCTGGCAGGGAAGACCCAACATACTCTGGGACTATGGGAGGGAGGACAGGTTCGGGTGACATAGGGGAAGGAACAGTAACTTTGTTCTCAAACAGGAAGCTGTGAAGCACAGAGCTGTGGTTATTGTCAGGCAGAGAAGAGTAGAAATGAGGAGGTATTGATGGAAACAATGGGCATAAAGACACCCTCGGCTGCTCCTTTTAAGAAGAATGATAATAGTCCAAGATTCAGAGTACTTTAAGGTACAGTGCACATACAGTGTTTGGAAAACTGTAGTAAATACATATTGTAGAAGTGACTGAACACATGCTATTTGATTGAAGGGATTATCAAATTATTCTCTTCAGAATTGAAGGATCTAAGTTATTAGCTTTGTCTCACACATGCATACACACATACATACACACAAGTGTGCACACACGGACACACTCACTCCTTATATGTAAACAAGGCACAACTTGCTGAGACTCCAAAATAGGCATTAAAATACTAAAAGTATTGTTTCTAGACACAGGCTGAAGAGAAGTTTTTGCTAGGTGGGAGGCTGGTGTATAAATACAGAAAGGCAACGTCAAGCAATTTTTTTCCAATTAAAGTTGTATATTCAGTTAGGTTGAGTTTAGAAATCACAGAGGAGCCATTCAAAGCCCACTCGATACACATGCTTTAAGAGGAAATTACCAAACGCAATGAAGCAGGGCTCTGTTGCGCGCCAGTCGGCGGGTGAAGCCACAGCAGCGTGATGCCTACCAGAGAGAGCCGATGCCCTGCCAGCAGCCAGCAGGGAGGCCTCCACACGCTGCCTCCCTGAGTCATCCATTGATCACAGCCTAATGCCTCCCTTGGCACAGGGAAATGCCATGGCATTTCATTAGCTCTGCTTATTTTGGTCAACAACTAGGAGCGGAGCCACATACACGATGCTTTCCAGGGTATGTACTTTACCTTCTGGCTTTTTAAATGTTTTTAACATAACTTTGTTCTGGCATAAAAGCAATATATATCCTTTGTAGATATTTTGGTCAATGCAGAAAAAATAGAACAAAGAAAAATTACCACTTCAGTGTCAACCACAGTTAACATTTTGGTGCATTTCCTTCTTGTCTTTCCTATGGTGGATTTCAGGATGAAGAGGACTGAGCTCTTTCTTTCTGAGACGAGCAGATAATTCTAGGACAGGAAAAATTTCTTGGCAGATGAACCAAAATATCTGGATTCTAATCCCAGCCCCACCACTGTTTAGCTATGGGTTTGGCAGTTGCCAACCTTCCTGAGGCTGCTTTCTGGTTTATGAGATGTTAGAATCTATTGCCAACCTCTAGTGCCTGTTACAGCACTCGGGTGTTACGGGCCTGTGATATTCTGCCTCCCCAGAAAGATGTGCTTTTGGGCACGAATTCTTCCACAGCAGTTATAGCTCTCACTCTAAAACCCAGAGTCTTTGGAGCTGTGACTGCAGGACTGCAAAGGAAGGATTTTAGAATGATGTGATTACTCTCCATCCCTTTCATTAGATCCTAGAGATTTTTTTTTAAATGAATGCACTGAATGAGGATGCATTTCAATGCAGAGCATGTGTCAGAGAATCTAATGGCACAGGATTTATGATCATCCCATGAACTGAGTAAAGCCAGTAGTTTGGTTCATTCTAGCTAATAATTAAGTTCAAAGAATCAGGAGGTTTTAAAAACTTGTTATTTAAACCTGGCTCAGAATTTCCCAAACTGCGTTCTCAGGACAAATAGGTAGTCTGTTGAGAGAGAGAGAGAGAGACAGAGAAAGAGAGAGAGAGAGGCAATGAGCAGTCGTCAAGGAAATGTAGAAAAGATTAGGTTAAATCAAGTATAACAAGTGTCTTTACTATACAACTTCTTAGGACATTAAATAGGCTTAAATGTATTGAGAATATCAAGGAAGATATAGAGTATGCCTCCTAAGCTAACCTGATTATGGAACTATTTTGTCAAGGCGTGCTAATTCACATCCCAAGAATTCAATGCTCCATAGAACACAGTTTGAGCAATACTGTTCTAGCTCCTTCTAGCAGTTCCCAAGGAAGTGGTTTTCTTAAGTCACCAGTATGGATCTTTCAATAACCATCCCTGATGGCTCTTATCGTTGTGGTGGTATCTTGAACTCAGTCTTTAAAGCCTATAACCTTCTTGACCTTGGATACTATATTTTATGAGTTTTGTAAATTCTTGCATTTGTTTGGCAGTTTTTAATTTCCTCAAATATATATTTATCAGTGTTAACCTGTTCCTGACACTGTAGCAGCATTTTTAGCTCTGAGTTGTGCCATTATCAATCTGTGTGATCTTGGATGAGTCAATTAACTTCTTTTGGGAGAGTCAGGTGACTTGGACTAGGGTCCAGGGGCAGGGGAACACTGGGCAGAGAACAGCTTCAAGCTCAGGGTTAATAGTCGTAGAATTTAGGAGATTTGGAGGAAAAGGTCTGGGAATGAGAGGAGACAGCATAGAATCCTCGTGTGGAGAGGAGGCTGTAAAGGGAGAATTGAAGCTCACTATTGCTGAGGGCAGGCCTCCCTCTAAGAGCCAGATAGATGAAAAGATGCGGGAAGGTGAGGTTCAAGGTCAGCAGAGGCCTAGTCTTCAGGCGGAATATTAAGGATTAAAATTCAGGAGAAGGTCTTGGTCCTGTGCCTGTTCTCCCTGTTATTTTCAGGCAGTGGGTGGGCTGGGCCTGCAGGATCCAAGGAGAGGAGCAGTTCCTTGCATCCGGACGTGGATAAAGTCTTAGGAAGCACTGGGTTTGAAGGGGGCTCTGGTTGGGTGTTTGTTTCTGGCTGAATCGTCATCCTGTGGGAATCTTTCTTTACAGATTGCATCAGCCATTCTTAGATAAGGTGTAAGTCCAGCTAACATGGAATAATCTACTATCAGCGTGATATGCTTAACAACAAAAATTGTCATTGAAAGCATCTTTATCAAGTCTTGACATGTGTCCCAGGTGGTAGAAAATGAGGGTTCCATGCATAAACAGTGAAAATAAAATCACTTTCTCGCCCTCCAGCCTGTCTTCCTGTCTTGTTGTCTCCTTTCTGCCTTTGGCTATGATCTCACCTCCCACTTTTCTTTCTTTCTTTCTTTCGTTCTTCTTTTTTTTTGAGACAGAGTCTTGCTCTGTCTCCCAGGCTGGGAGGGCAATGGCGTGATCTCGGCTCACTGCAATCTCTGCTTCCCGGGTTCAAGTGATTCTCGTGTCTCAGCCTCCTGAGTAGCTGGGACTACAGGCATGCACCAACATGCCCAGCTAATTTTTGTATTTTTAGTAGAGACAGAGTTTCCCCCTGTTGGCCAGTCTGGTCTTGAACTCCTGATCTCCAGTGATTCACCCACATTGGCCTCCTAAAGCGTTGGAATTACAGATGTGAGACACTGTGCTCAGCCACCTCCTACTTTGCTAATTCTGGAAAGAAGTGTGTGCTGTTTACCAGGAATCTTGATGCAGTTTTGTCTCATTTTTGTTGTTGTCCAGACTTTTTAATTGATCTTACCCGCTAAAATAACCAAACTCTCTGATTTGGGCTCCTGAAGCCCCCTCCTTCTCTTTTTGTCCTTCCTATGATATCTGAAGACCCCTCGTATGTAGGGTGCTGAGGCACAAGGTGAGCAGGCAGACACGGTCTCTGACTTCAGTGCCAGACTCCCTAACTCTTGATAACTCAGAGTCCCGAAGTCCTGCCTGGCCGGTGCCCTGGGAAGACAGATGCCCTTGAACTCTAGCCCTCTTGGCTGTGTGCCTTGATTCAGTTTGCCTCAGCCTTCCTTCTTTATTTCACTTCTGACTCTGCTCTGGATCTTCTACCTTAAGGTACCTGCTTCTGCCCTTCCTCCCCTGGCTCCCTCCTCCCTCTGCCTCCCACCCGGTCTCGCTGACCTCACCCTCCCTGCAGGCTGCCTCTGTTCTGGACTCCAGCCCCATCATGCTCTCTCTGGCCTAGCTAGGGGCCTCTGCTCATCCCACTGTCTCACTGCATGAGGGCCTATGACTGGGCCTCATTCCTGGCAGTGGGGAACAGCCTGTTGAAGGGGATGTTCATCAGGTTTTCTGTTCCACTCCAAAGAGTGGCACAATGATCAGGCTGGCTTTATCAGAGGAAGTCAATTTCCAGATATCCATGAATTGAGGTACAAATTAGCTTTGCTAATTCCAGGTTATGAGAAAAATATCTGAACCAAGGGGTCAAAATGTCTCAATTATGAAACATCTGTAAATAAACTTTATATATATGTAATTCCAAGTTATGAGAGTATAAAATACAAAAAATATAGTAGAAATAGAAAAAACATCTGGACCAGGTGTCCAGAGAGCAGACTTTCTAGGCTTGGCTCTGTCTCTGACAAGCTGTGTGACCTGAGGCAATCACTTCACCTCTCTAGGCTGATGTTCTTTAGTATGTCTCCCTAAAAGGAAAAGATCTATTCAGATAATTTATCATGTTCCTCCACTTTATAATAGCAGTTGCCTGCAAGAACTGCAAAAGTGAACTAAGTAAGCTCCTTTGGAATCATCACAAATAGAAAAGTAATCATGCCAGTATTTGAATTTTTACAATAATAGTAAAACTTATCAATAGAACTGCCATATGACTTGGCAATCTCAGCAATGTTGGATATATATATGTATCTATGTATATATAATAAATATGTAACATATAGTAATATATATTATATATATAAATATATATATATGAGATATATATATCTGTGTGTGTGTTTCCAAAAATAAGATCAGTATATCGAAGAGACATTTCCACTCCCATATTTATGCAGCACTACTCACAATAGCCAAGATATGGAATCAAGTGTCCATCAGTGGAAAATGGATAAAGAAAATGTGGCATGTATACACAGTGGAGTACTATTGAGCCAGAGAAAGGATGAAATTCTGTCCTTTGCAGAAACATGGATGACCCTGGAGGACATTGTGTAAAATAAGCCAGGCATCAAACGGTAAATATTGCATGTTCACAGTGATATATGGAATCTTATAAAGTTGATCTCATGGACGTCTAGAGTAGAATGGTGGTTACTAGAGGCTAGGGAGAGGTGAGAGAGGGAAGTGAGGAAAGACTGGCCCACGGGCAAAAGGTTACAGTTAGGTAGGAGGAATAGAATCTAGTGCACAGAGGGTGACTATGATTAACAATTTTGTGTTGTAATTTCCACATAGCCAGAAGAGAGAATTTAGAATGTTCTCACCACAAAGAAATAATAAATGTATGAGATGATGGATATGCTAAATCCCCAAATTTGATTATTACACAATGTAAACATGTATCAAAGCCTCACAATGTACCCCATCTACATGTACAATGATTGTGTCAGTTCAAAACAAAATTAAAAAGAATTGAAAACGTACAGAGGCAATAACAAATAAAAGCTGGAAATCATCAAGTACACGATGACTAGAACAAAAACAAAAACAGAAAGAAAACGAACCAATGACAGAAAGGCGGGTGCTGTGGTTGCTGAAGCATTTTTCATAAAAAGCGGATCTGGGAAGCTACAAGTCCCTGTGATTCCAGGTCCTTGCTTTGTAACCTTATTTTCCATTTGAAGCTAATGATGTGGCAAAGAGTCAGAGAAATGTCCCCCACTTTCTACCCTGCAAATGGTCCTCCTGAACATCCACCATTCCTAAATATTATACCTGAGCTGTGCTAAGATGCCCTAGTTATACAGGTGTTAGGTGTTGGTTCCAGGTATTGGAAACTGAGCAGGTCACATCATAGCACTTTGCTATAACTGGGAGAAGGGTCTAATCAATAGGTCAGAGAATGGACTTTATGGAAACTTTTAGTAGAGCGAAAATGATTGGCTTATAAAAAGCACATTGCATGGAGCACCTTGAGAGAGTATGTGTTAGGAGGCTGAGACGGTATGTTTTTATCTTTGCATTCCTAGCACCAATTGCATGAATGTCTTAACATGGAATGGATGTTTACCAATGGGGAACATGTGGACAAAATCATTAATAGTCAATCCTGGTAGTAGAAGAGGATCTTGAGAGTTCTAGCTGTGCCTGCTGTGCGATCAGCTTGGTTTCTGACACGATTATTTGTTTATTAACCTTCTTAAGGTGTCTTGGAATGTGGACCAGATAAAGGAGGTAAAAAGCAGACTTGCATTCCATATGAATAACTTGATTCCTTTGTTTCCAAAATTCAGTGGTTCACTCTTTGGCCTATCTGGCTTTGTATGTTGTCATTTTTAATGATTTTTGAAGAGCAGAAGAGAGTTGTGTTGATAGGATATGAGAGATCAACACCAGTTATTAACTGTCCCTTTTTCTTGCATGTCCCCTTTTCCATCTCCTCTCACCCCTACCCCAATCTCTTATCAGTGCAGGGAAATGTTTGCTCAATGACTGATTAGATTTTCACAGTAAATTGCATTTTTGGGAGATGATCCTGATAGCATATTCACAGCTTCCCTGGAAGGTTTTGAGATTGTGTATCTTATCTTCAAGCTGTTCAGTGTCTTTAGTCTATGCTGCATTTTATCTCCAAAGGTTTTTGGTGTGTTTTAAATGGGTTAAGTCCTTTGAAGTTTGATAGACAGTCCTTTCTGGGTCTTTCTAAATTCAGTGAATCCCTCAATACTATCTCTACAGACCATTAGTGATACAGTTCCAGAACCAATTGGCTGTTTAATTATTTGTAACTAGGAAAACTAGAAGATAAGCAAAGTGAAAATGAAGAATGGAAAGGGCACCTGGACTGTGTTTTAGTTTGCATCCTGCTTATTTTGGTTGGACTGGTGTTGGGGTGAGCAAGGGCTGAATCACAGTCATTTCCAGTATGACCATCTGTGGATTTTGCTTCACAAGCCATAATGTACTCTTGGTTTTACTGATGAGATGTCTGCAGCTGCTTAAGCTGGTGATGGAAATGAAGGAGGGCGCTTACTAAAACACTCAGGCTCACTGGTACTGGAAGCAAAGCTGTGACTCTTTGTGGCTTGGGTTGCCAGAAAGAATGAGAGAACTTCCTCAAATTGGCAGGGATGACAGAGGTTGCCTGGACTAACAACCCCATCCCTCCTCCATCGCATCTGTCAGAAGGGTATGGAGCACCGGAGGTGCACATGGCCGCATTGTGAAGTGCTGAATGGTGCTAGCAGCTAGTTAAATAGTTTTCCCCTTATGTTGATCCTTAGCTCTGTTTACCTACAACTGACATCCATTGGTTTTACTTCTGTTCTCTGTAGCAACAAAAAGCAAAAATCATTTTCTCTGATAAGGCCTCATGCTCTTCCGTCATTTGCTATTTTTTCTAATTTCTTTCATCTCTCAAAGATGATCATGGGTGTCTCTGATATTCCTGTAGGCCCTGGAATCCAATTCACATGAACCTGGATGCTTGAGGCCACTTGAAATGACTAGGCCCTCTCTCACTAACTTCTTGCCTATCTGGCACTGAAATTTCCTCTTTACATGGTTTGTTCAAAACCCTCTCTAGGTCAAACACCAGACTTTCTGTGAATAGCACAGAGGTAAAACAGTCATTGGGCATTTCTACTTTCTCTCTTCCCTTTCCCAACCAATATTCTTTGCTTTTCTCCTTGTTTCAATTATACCCTTAAAAAGCTGACACTTACAGCTGACTTAAAATTACTGACTCTCATTTTTTTTTACAAGCCTCGTCTATGGCTAATCTTTTAGCCTTCCTGATACTATTCTGATAAGTTCTTGCTAAATGAAATAAAATGGTACTCCTAATTTAATTACTCTTTGAATTAATACAGTCTGGCATCCTAATTTTGTCACTTTATATCATATCATGAAATCTTTCCAAGTGATTAGAATTTATTCATATATAATGTGTTTATTCATTCAACAAACATTTATTAAACAGCTGCTGTATGCCAGAAATTATATCAAGTGTTGGGAATATGTTGGAGAAAACAATTAGAAACAGGGCCTTGTATTAGAAATATATTAAATAATTACACAGATGTTTATTTAGTCAAGGCAAAGCACATGAACCATGAGAAGGAACTCTTGGGGAAACTTGACCTAGTATGGTATGTAAGAAAGAGGAGCTTCCCTGAGCAGCATGAAACATAATTTGCTCTATATTCTTCCCATTCAGGGACTTTACATTGTTTCTAGTCTTTGGTTATTTTCAATAAACCTACAATTAACTCTTCTGTGCATGCATGCTTTTATTTCTATAAAGTAGATTCCTAAAAGTTTAATTACTGAGTCCCTCTGTGCATAAGTAATATTTCCTTAAGCTAGTTTCCTAAAAGTGTAATTACAGGGTCAAGAATGTGAACATTTTATGACTGTGGATACATATTGTTTAAAAGCCTTCTAAAAAACCAACAGAATTTTAAAGCTGGTGAAGGGTCTTGGATGACCACATCTCAAACCACCTTCATAGAAACATCAGGTTGATTTCAAGAAATCAATTAAATTATTAATAAGAGCAAGTGATATGTTTCCTATACATGTTCTCAACTGGATCTACTCAAAGTGTAGTTCTCTGATACAAATCCTGGGGGTGTTGATTAGTGGTCTGTGAAAAGTACAAAGATTGAGAACTAAACATCTTAAAACTTATGGTAATAAGATAAAAGTGATTTTATGTTAAAAAAATATGGATATGTATATAGTATGTTGCTTTTTCATTTTTTTTAGTAATTAATTTTTGTAAACAATAGAAGTATTGGCTTATGGTAGAGTGAGAGGAAAAAGCAAGTCCTTTCCCACATATAGTTTGTATAAAAGATAGTGGAAACCCCTTGGATAAATTCCCTTTTATAGATCCAAAGACCCTCAATGCTATAAAATGACTTTTATCGCTTTCACAGGGGAAACCAATGGGATTAGCAGATTTTGACTACAGACATGTGTACTTGAGTTAAGCCACACAAGAGCTGTTATACCTTTCTCAGAAAGATAAAGCATACCTATTACAACAAATGAAACATGTACGACTTAAATAATTTCTGAGAAATTTCTTAGTCTAGGAATTATAGTTGCCTGTAGTTTTATTTTTGCTCTTAGACTACAGCAAGGTACTTGACCATTGAACGTGCCTATAATCAAACAGCAGAATGATGATTAGATGCTACCACTGCCAGTTAATTCTTCCAGAGGACGTAGTAAAAGGTGCCGAAAAGTTTCCACCTCTGAAACCTTCCACCAATTGTGTCCATAAAGTTTAGCTATAAGTTAAAGGCTACTTCCTTTGTGTTCATATTCCCAAATAACAGAGATCAGAACTGTTCAGACATTTGATATGATGAAGAAATCTCAGGTGCTGAAACCAATATGAATAATACCTGAAAGTCAGTTAGCACTATACGGAATAGAAAATAAAAAGGAGTTACTAGTCTTTTGATGCCCTTAAAAAAGAAAAAACAGCTCAGAAAAAGGTCTCATGCATAATATTGGTGAGGGACCCAGCAAGTGAGAATGATGTTTTCCCAAAAACTCTGCCTACCACCAATTTGCTGGTCAATGTAAGAATCAAGCAATTTTGCTCATTTTGAATGAGATGGACGGTAGAGATGATCTGGAGAGAGTAGATTGTGAGGTCAGACTGCCTGGGTTTAAATCCTAGACCGACATGTTACCAGCCAACTGGTGGGTGTCACTTCTCTCTTAGTGTCTCAGTTTTCTCACCCCCATATTGGAGAGAACAGTAAAGAGAAAATCCGTGTAAGGTGCTTAGCACACAACAGGCACTCAATAAATGTTATCTGATCTTATTTTTGTAATAAAACTCATCAGAAGAAATTCCTAAGGAAGGTAGAAAGGGAGGGAGGGAAGTAGGAAGAGAGGAAAGAAGGAAAGGAGGAAAGAAGGGCAGGAAAGAAGGAAGGAAAGAGAAGAAACATCTTTTAAAAAGCAGTGGGACTATTTCTTCCTATAAGATGTTAGAGAAGAACATGGGATTGGATCCAGCAGACCTGGGCTCTGGTCCTGGCCGTGCCATTTACTAAGTGTGTGATCCAGTCATGCGACATTGCTGAGCCTAAGATCCTCTTTTTTTTTGTAAATGGAATGATGTCAATAATACCTGCCTTGGGGGGTTGTGAATACAAATGAGCTGATGTATGGGGAGCTGCTGTGTAAGTGGTAAGAAATTACATGGGTGTGGCTCACCTCCCAAATCTTCCTTTGGTGAGGCCGTGCTCCTTGCTTGTGCCTGCTTGAACTGGCTCCTGGTGTAGGCAGGCCCTTCCTGAGTTTTGGGCTTTAGGGCTGGTGCTTTCCCCTTCTTCTGGGCTTTTGTTCATTGAGACCAAATGAGTAGACCCCACCTTTCTGGTTCCTGGTAATCAAGAGATGAGGGTTCCTGCTGGGTATTAGTGGATGTGTCTCCAGAACTGCTCCATCAGAACCCTGTACCTGTACATAACGAAAAGCTTGGTCTTGGCCATTCTGCATTTGTTCATAAGATTAAGCATCTTTGGAAATTGAATTTTGAAGACCCATAAGCTCAGGTATCAAAAGAAAAGAAAGAGAAAGGAAGGGAAAGAGAGAAAGAGAGAGAGAAAGGGAGAAGGGTGACTCACAGATGAAGAAATGAACTAAAAACCCAGAGGCTGAGAGTTCTAATCCTCTCTGTGCCACAACTTGTTATGTGACATTGAGCAAGTAACTGAATCACTTGGTGGCTTCATTTCCTTGTCCGTACAATGTGGTATGACAGTACTAACCACCCTTGCTAGATTGTTATACAAATAAGATAAACATTTGCCATGGATAGCTATTCCAGCTATATACTACTTCCTTGATTCTGTGGTTTGAGGAGGTTGAAAACATGAAAAGGACAACTTTCCCTATGGCATTCAAACAGGTTCACTAGAAAAGAATATTTTGCTCTTCTTGTCATGAATTTTCTCAATTTCATTCAGGTAGCTGTTCCCTAAATAACGTTAATCTACTGACTGAAAGTATTTGCTTTTTCTGGCCATAAAGGACATGCTATTTTCAAATCAAGAATTGCTCAAGTCTCTGATATAAAGTGGCATAGTATTTGCATATAACCTACGCACATCCTCCCATATGCTTTAAATCATCTGTAGATTACTTATAATAGCTACACATCCCTTAATTTGTATGGATTCATTGTAGTACTTGGTGCATAGCAAATTCAAGTTTTGCTTTTTGGAACTTTGTGGAATTATTCCCCCTGAATATTTTCGATCTGCAGTTGGTTAAATCCATGGATTCAGAACCCATGAATTTGGAGGGTCAATTGTAAATGCACAGAACGTATCCACAGGAAAGGCCCTGGGAGGCTCTAGAGAGCACACAACAGGATGTAGTATTGGCAAGGCCAGAACCTCTTAGGAATTGCCTTAAAACAGGTATCAGTGAAGTGTTCCAGTGAGCACGCTGCATGCAGACAGCCTCTAGTGCCTCTGACACTGGCTATCTACCAGACACATTGTAGGCCTTCATGGAAGATATATTGAGTCCTTACAACAACAGTTTTTTGCATGTCAATATTAAAATACAGTTATAAATGTTTTCCTGAGTTTTTCTTTTCTTTCTTTCTTTTTTTCTTTTCTTTTCTTTTTCTTTTTCTTTTTTTTTTTTTTTTTTGAGACAGGATCTCACTCCATTGCCCATGCTGGAGTGCAGTGGCATGATCACGACTCACTGCAGCCTCAGCCTCCCAGGCTCAGGTAATCTTCCCACCTCAGTCTCTCTGGTAGATAGGACTACAGCCATGCACTACCACATATGGCTGGTTTCAAACCAAAATTTTTTGTATCAAAATTTTTTATAGAGACGAGATTTTTGCTATGTTGCTCAGGCTGGTTTCAAACTCCTAGGCTGAAGCGATCCTCTCACCTTGGCCACCCAAACTGCTAGTATTACAGGTGTGAGCCACTGCACTGGTCTGAGGTTTTGAAGACCCCAGTTATACTCATATTTATCTCTGCTCCAATCCAAAACTCAACTCTAAAGAGAGTGAAGGAATAGAATATTCCAGCACAATGAGAACAGCAAAAGAAATAGCAGAGGAGGTGGTAGAGGGAGAGAGAGCATCAGGAAGAAGGGCTAATGGGTGCTAGAAGAGCTAGGTGACAGGATGATCTGTGCAGCAAACCACCATCACGTTTACCTATGTAACAAACCTGCACGTGTACCCTTGAACTTAAAAGTTGAAGGGGAAAAAAAACAGCAGAGGAGAGATAATAACAAATTTCTGGAAGACAGAAAACAGATGAAGTGCTCCCTAACTTAGAACAGAGAGAGTAGAATGTATGCTAAAGCCAATTACATCATGCAGGAGCTCTCCAGTTATTTCTCCAGGTATTTCTGAAGGCAGGAGTTGGGTAGAGCTGAGAACAGGAGAACTGGGTTAGCAAAAACTACCCCTACTTCTGCCCTGTTACCCTGAGCAACAAGAAAACTGGCCTTCCCCGTAATAGTGAAAGACAGTTATCCACCGCGGGAGGTGTTGTCTGAGGGGTTCAGTTCTGGGGCCTCCAGACAGAATGTATAGGAGTAGTGAGGTAAGGGGGTCTAAAAATAGGAAGAAAGAGCAGCATACTGAATGGTGAGGTCTCTTACCCATCTTGTCCCCTAGAAACCTGCCAGACATATACCTGAAGCAGAGTGTTGGAGGGTTTCTCTCTAGGGAAATGGATAATCCCAAGAGAAACCGCAAGCAGAAACTGAAATTTAGGAGCCCTCCAGCGTAAAAGCTGGATTTCCGCTAGATCAACAAATTATGAAATCATTCAAGGGAATTATGAAGCTCATTCCCTGCCACATACACAGGCTTCCAATCAGCCAAGAGCCACCAGAAATTAAAAGAATGGCTCTTAATATCAAAGAAGAAACAAAAATAACAACAAAAAGGAAAAACAGATAATGCAGGGGACAGGTGGAAAATAGAAAGGAAAATGTAATTAACATTCTTAGAAAATTAACATAGATATTATGTCGTGAGACAAAAATTGATAATGCTATTTTTAGGTCTACTAGAATGGTTGTTTCTTTTTGTGTTTAGTTTTACTAAAAGTTTACTGAAAAAAATTTTATTGAGCCATAACTCATGAACAATAAACTGCATATATTTAAAATGTATAATTAGATGAGTTTTGACATGTGTATGCATGCAAACAACCATCATAACAGTCAAAGAAATGTACATTTCTATCAGTCTCAGAAGATTCTTCACAGCCCTTTCAACTCTCCCTCCCCTTCCATCTCCAGGTAACTATAATTTGTTTTCTGCAACCACAAATTGATTTGCACTTTATAGAATTCTAAATAAGTGGAATTTAAATAAGCATGCTCATCATGCTCAGTAAAAGAAGCCAGGCACAAGAAGAGTACTTATTATATAATTCCGCTGAGTGTCATCCATGGTGTTGCATGTATCAACAGTTTGTTCCTTTTTGTTGCTAGGTAGTATTCTATTGCATGGATGTACTACTATTTGTTTCTGCAGTCACATGATGATGGACATGTAGGTTGTTTCTAATTTTGGGGAAATACAAAATATAGTTGCAATGAACGTGTACAAGTCTTTGTGCAAACTTTTTTTCTTTTTTTTTAGTGGCAAATCCTATATCTCAGAATGGAATGGCTGGTTGGTCAATAGGTGTATATTTAACTTTTCAGGCAATAATCAAACTGCTCTCCAAAGTGGTTGTAACATTTAATCTTCCACCAGCAGTATATGAGAGTTCCAACTGCTCCATATCCTCACCAGAATTAATATAATCAGTCTTTTAAATTTTAGTCATTCTCATGGCTGTACAAAATTTCATTGTAGTTTTAATATTCATTATCCTGATGAATAACAATATAGAGCATCTTTCTACATGTTTATTGGGTACTTGTATATTTCATGAAGTGTTTGTTCAAATATTTTACCCATTAAAAATGAGTTACTTTATTGCTTTATAAGAATGATTTATATATTCTGGATACAAATCTTTTATATGGGTTGTGACTATTTTCTTGCATTTGCATTTGTTAATTGTGTCTTTTAAAGTGCAAACACTTAATTTTGGAAAAGTTGAGTTCATCCATTTGTTTCTTTTGTAATTTATGCTTTTTGAGTCCTGACAATCCTTTGCCTCCTCCAAGATCACAAAGATTTTCTCCTATATATTTTTTGGAAGTTTAATAGTTTAGGTTTTATATTTAGGTTTATGATACAGTATTTTAAGCTAGCATTTATGTATGATATGAGATGAAAATTGATATTCATTTTTTTCTATATGAATACCTAGTTGATCCAATACCATTTGTTGAAAAGTCCTTTGTTTCCCAACTGAATCGTTTTGGCACTTTGTCATAAATTAATTGATTATGTATGCATAGGGTTATTTCCAAATTCTCTATTCTATTTATTGATATATGCATATTTTTCCCAGTACAAAACTGTTAGTATTAGTGTAGCTTTAAAGTAAATTTTTAAATTAAGTAAGCCAAGTACTCCACCTTTGCTCTTCTCTTCTAATATTGCCTTATTCTAATAGATTCTAGATTCTTTGCAATTTCATGTAAAGTTTATAAGATGCCACACATCTACAATCATCTGATCTTTGACAGGCCTGATAAAAACAAGCAATGGGGAAAGGATTCCCTGTTTAATAAACTGTGTTGGCAAAACTGTCTAGCCATGTGCAGAAAGCAGAAACTGGACCCCTTCCTGACACCTTACACTAAAATTAACTCCGGATGGATTAAAGACTTAAACATAAGACCTAACATCATAAAAACCCTAGAAGAAAACCCAGGCAAAACCATTCAGGACATAGGCATAGGCAAGGACTTCATGAGTAAAACACCAAAAGCAAAGGCAACAAAAGCCAAAATAGACAAATGGAATCAAATTAAACTCCAGAGCTTCTGTACAGCAAAGGAAACAATCATTAGAGTGAACCAGCAACCAACAGAATGGGAAAAATTTTTTGTAATCTACTCATCTGACAAAGAGCTAATATCCAGAATCTACAAAGAACTAAAACAGATTTATAAGAAAAAAAAAGCCCATTCAAAAGAGGGCAAAGGATATGAACAGACACTTTTCAAAAGAAGTCAACAATATATGAGGCCAACAAACACATGAAAAAATGCTCATCACCACTGGTTATTAGAGAAATGCAAATCAAAACCACATTGAGATACCACTTCACGCCAGTTAGAATGGCAATCATTAAAAACTCTGGAGACAACAGATGTTGTAGAGGATGTGGAGAAATAGGAACACTTTTACACTGCTGGTGGGAGTGTAAATTAGTTCAACCATTGTGGAAGACAGTGTGGCAATTCCTCAAGGACCTAGGAATAGAAATTCCATTTGACTCAGCAATCCCATTACTGGGTATATATTCAAAGGATTATAAATCATTCTGTTATAAAGACACATGCACACATATGTTCATTTCGGCACTGTTTACAATAGCAAAGACCTGGAGCCAACTCAAATGCCCATCAGTGACAGACTGGACAAGGAAAATGTGGCACATATATACCATGGAATACTATACAGCCATTAAAAAATGATGAGTTCGTGTCCTTTGTAGGGACATGGATGAATCTGGAAACCAACATTCTCAGCAAACTAACACAAGAACAGAAAATCAGACACCACATGTTCTCACTCATAGGTGGGTGTCGATCAATGAGAACACATGGACACAGGGAGGGGAGCATCACACCCTGGAGTCTGCTGGGGATGGCCAGGGGAGGGACAGTGGGGGTGGGGGTGGGGAGGTTGGAGGGATAACATGGGGAGAAATGCCAGATATAGGTGACAGGGGATGGAGGCAGCAAACCACATTGCCATGTATGTACCTATGCAACAATCGTGCATGATCTACACATGTACCCCAGAACCTAAAGTACAATTTAGAAAAAAAAGAAGCTTATCAATTTCTATAAAACAACTTGCTGGGATTTTGATAAAGATTGCATAGATTCTAAAAATCAATTTGGGGATAATTGCTATGATAACCATGTTGAGTCTTCTAATCCATGAATGTGGTATATCTTTCTATTTTCACCTTCTTTAATTTTTGTCAGCCGTGATTTATAGTTTTTAGTGTAAAAGTCTCAAAAATATTTTGGTAGATTTATTTCTATTTTATATTTTTATTTTGTACTACTAAAACTTTTTCTAAATTTATTTAAAAATTTTTACTACTTGTATATAAAAATGCAAATATTGTATTTGCATATTTTATCCTGTGACCTTGCTAAATTCACTTACTTTTTCTAATAAGCATTTTTTAGATTCTTGGGAATTTTCTATGAAAATTGAAAATAAGAACAGTTTTACTTCTTTTATAATTTTCCTTAAAAATTTTTGACATTATTTTTAGAACCTTAATACACTGTTGAATAGAAGCTAAAGGAAGTATTCTTGCTTTGTTCCCAAGCCTAGTGTGTGTCAGGGGCGGGTGGGGGGTACAATTCAGTCTTTTGTAATTAAGCATGATGTTAACTGTAGATTTTATTGTCAATGATCTTTATCAGTTTGACGAAATTCTCTGCTACTCTCAATTTACTTGAGTTTCTTTCTTTTCACTTCTCTTTTACTTCCTTCCTTTCTTTTTTATGAATAGGTGAAAATTTTGCAAATGCTTTTTCTCATCTTTTGAAATAGTCATATGGATTTTCTTTTTTATTCTGTTAATTTGGTGAATTACATTAGGTTTTTTTTTACTGTTAAACCAATCTTGCATTTCTGGAATAAAATCTACTTTGTCATGATATTATTTTAATAAATTTGGATTTAATTTGCCAACATATTATTAAGAATTTTTTGTCTGTCCTCATGGCAAACACTTTAATTTTTTTTCTGTGATGTCTTTGTCAGATTTTGGTATGAAGGTTATAAAATTAGTTGCACAATGTATTTTTATATTCTAAAAATGATTGTGTAAGATTACTGTTATTTCTTTTATGAATGTTTGCTTGAATTTTTCTACAGAAATCATTTGTACCTGGAGTTTTCTTTGGCGGAAGGTTTTGTATAACAAATTGACAGAGCCAGACTCTGTCTCAAAAATAAATTTTAAAAAATTTAATATTTATATAGACACAGGGCTATTCAGGTTCTGTTTCTTCTTGTATCAGTTAAGTTGTATTTTCCAGGAATTTTTATTTAAATAGTTTAATTTGTCAGCATAAAGTTTTCCATTTTTTTAAATTTAAAATGCCTATAGGATCTATAATGATAACCACCTTTTCATTCCTCAATTAGTGATTTGTGTTTTCTCTCTCTTCCTCTCCTTGTTTCAATTAATCTAGCTTGGGGTTTGTCAATTGTGTTATCTTTTAAAAAAATCAGCTTTTGTAATTTTCTTTTTTATCTGTCTATTGTCTGTCTATTTTGGCAATTTCTGCTCTTTATGTTTGCTGCTATTATTTTTATCATTCTCTGATTTTTAATTTTTCTATTCATTTTAAAGCTATTTTAGCTGAATTCCACAAATTTTGGTACATTTGTATTTTCATTCAGTTCAAAACATTTCTTAGTTTTCCTTGTGATTTTGTCTTTGACTTATGAATTGAGATCGTGTTGTTTAATTTCTAGATATTTAAGTGTTTTCTAGATGCCATATTGTTAATGATTTCTCATTTAATTCCACTGTGGCCAGAAAATACACTCTGTATACTTCAATTCATTAAAATTTATTGATTTGTTTTATTGTCCAGCATATGGCCTACTTTTAAAAATGTATTATGAGAAATTGAATAGAATACATATTCTGCAGTTGTTGGGTATTTGTTCCATAAATGTCAATTAGATGGTGATTGATAGTGTTGTGCATATCTTCAATATTTATGTAGATGTTTTATCTGGTTTCTCTAGGAATTGCTTACTAATGGGGTTCTAAAGTCACCTGATATAATTGTGGAATCTATTTCTCCCCTTAATTCTGTGAATTTTTGCTTCATGTATTTCTGGGAACTGTTATTAGATGCATATGCATTTATAATATTTATGTCTTCCTGATGAATTATTCTTTTTATCATTATAAAATTCCTAGTGCTATTTCTAAAGAAACATTTGGTACCCTTGGAAAATGAAGACATGGAAACTAAAATTTAAAAATACACACATTTAAAAAAAGGTTCAGTTAATAAAGTTGAAGAAATTTCTCAGCAAATGGAACAATAACAACAAAGAAAACAACAGTGGTAGAAAAGGGTAGATAAATGACAAGGGTGCGAGAGGATTGCTCTAGGAAGTCCAGCATTCAAATAATAAGAGGGTTTAAGGAAAGAAGAAAGAAAGGAAAAGAAAAAAGGAAAACAAGAGGAGAAAATTACCCAAGAAATGATATAAGAATGTTTTCCCATTTTATGTTCTTATAAAGGGCTGGATGAGGGTGTTTGTTCCTTTTGCCCTTCTGCCTCTGCCACGTGAGGACACACTGTCCTTCTCTCCAGAAGATGCCGCGTTCACGGTGCCATCTTGGAGGCAGACACCAGACCCTATGAGGCACCTGAACTGGTGGTGCCTTATCTTGAACTTTCCAGCCTCTAGAACTGATAGAAATAAATTTATCTTCTTTATAAACTAAAAGTATGCATATATTTCCCCTAAGTGAAGGACAGAGTTTATAAGACTCAAAAGACCTACATAGGACCTAGCATAGTGAAAGTTAAAGAGCTATACCAAGACTCAAAGACTCATCATTGTGAAATTTCAGAATGCTGGGTGTTCTAGGGACTTCTTCCTTTGGCTCAGTTGCTGAAGGAATGATTTTAACCATGAGAGAAAGATTTATTTAAGGAGAAGAAACAAGGACCCTCCTTTTCAGTTCCTGAGTCTTAGCCTCAGCTTATCTGAACTTAGCCTCACAGCTGAAGCATCCTGTCAAACATTCCAAGGAGCCCTATTCCCCTCACCCAGATTTCTGGTTCATGTGAATCTTTGAAATGCTCCTAGTACTGAAGCACTTAGGCGCCAAGAATCTTTGTTTAGCCACGTTACCAAGTTAATCCCCAAGGCTCTGCTTTAAGTCTGTTACCAGATTTAATTGAGGATAATGTAGTGTGTGCTTCCTTAGGAGAGTATTTGTCCCTACATGTGATAAGACCTAATGGTTACCCCTTGAACACTTATTAGTTGAAACCCTTGAGCAGTTTGGGAAATGATTTTCAAATGAGGTATAATGAGCTCAAGTCTTTTGGAAGTCATCCAAATGAGGGTGCCCAGGCCAAGAGGAAAAGCACTGGGAACAAAGCGAGAGCAGAGCTTGTGCCCCTGCCAGTCCTGCTGCTTGTGCTTCCCAAGTCAGGAGAATGATTTACAGCCAGAGTTTCTAGGGCCGTGCTAGCCTTGAAGACTATCGGGATTTGGCTTTAAATTAAATGTGTATGTGATCTCCGCTACCTCCCAGTTTTGCCTTGTTTGTAATTCATGGCCTATCTCATTGTAAAAGGCGGTGAAGGCTGAGCTTGACCCAGCTCTTGTCAGTTTCTGTTGCGATTTCTAACTAACCCCACGTGGCCATCGTCACGACTGCTCCTCTGCTGCCTCAGCTGACTCTGAACCCAGCAGACAGTGTTTCTCCAGAGGTCACAGCCTCTGACCAACCTAAAATGGCCTGGCCATTAGGTAAGCACGGCTCTTTATGCTTCCAGAAGTCCTGTTCTTCCTGTTCTACACACCCTCTGTTGAGGAAATTTGAACAGGTTGAAACCAGTACACCTTTCATAGGAAGGTATTACCTGTAGTCTCACCAAAAACCTCTCTTGCTGATTCTGGGCCTGTGCCCTAGGTTAGGGCACAAGCTCTGGCTCTCTCTCAGGGAGTTTTCTGCCTTTTGAGAGCAATATTTTCTCCGCCTACCCCTTTCTCTTATTTCCAGCCACATCCTTGAGGCAGGACTATCTTTATCTCCCACTTATTACTAAGGACTTGTAGTCCTGGTCTTGGAACTCATTTCGATGCTTTCTTTACTTTTTTTTTTTTTTTAATCCTAAGATGTCTTAAAATCCTATGCAATTTCTCCTGACCTAGAGCTATCCCAGCATTCTCAAAGGTGCATAACTCAAAGGAAGGCGTCCCCTGGAGCTCTTCTTACCAATCATAGTTAACATTTATTGAGCGCTTACCACGTTATCTCATTTATCATCACAAAACCCCTACGAATTCTGCATGTTGCAGATGAGAAAACTTGGCTTGGAGAATCTATGTAACGTGCCCTAAATTTATAGATTAAAAATAGCTCAGCAGGGGTTTGAATCCAGATCCCTCTGTATCCAGAACCCATGCTTTCAACCACACCACCACTTCTACGTCTGGATTTTAACAGGGTGGACAGATTTCAATTTCATTTCAAGTTAGGAAGATGCTGGGGTGCTTATTTGTCATCATCACTGTGATGAGCAAAGTGAGAATAGAGACAGGAATTAGAAATTTATCTGCCCTTAGAACTCTGAGAGACCAGACACATACACAAAGCAGTTAAACGCCACATAACAAAATTTCATTATGTTTAGATAACAGAGAAGAGGATGGCGTGGTGGCAAAGTCAACAGGAGCTTACAATGGCAGTTTGGGACAGGCAGAAAAAATTTAGGCCTCAGAATCCTAGGCAGTGAATCTGAAATGCAGAAATCAGTGAGGCTAGTGGGGCCGAAGGAGTTTTCAGAGGGCAGGGTGGCCTTGAACTCACCTTTGAACTGGTGAGATTTTAGTTTGTAGAAACAAAGGGATAATTCTCCCAGGTGGAAGACAGCTGGAGCCAAGGCTGAGGGGAGAGAATGAGTGTGGGTATTTGGGATGGCATCAGAGTAGGCTAGCCCACACTGGGGAGTGATGCAGGATAAGTTTGAGAAGGATCTTGAGAAACAGATTCAAAGGCTTGAAATTGAATGGGAATGCAATGGGGAACCACAGAAGGCCTTTGGACATGGGAGAGATGGATGAACAAAAATGATACAGAATGTTTTGCTCACAGTGTGATCCATTTTGCCCTATCAAACAGCTGTAACTGGAGTCAAGCAGTTAACACTGAACTAATTATCTGCTTAGCAGTAGAGCCACGTTCTTTCTGCAGAGATATTTTTCTAAACTGAGAAGAAGGCTTATGTGCAAAGTGAGAGGTTGCTCACTGGCTCAGAGAAAAGGGAGCTATGTGGTCTGAATAAAAAAGTCATCCGTTATGATAATCCCCACTTCCAATATAGAGCTGTACCTGCCAAGACAGTGACAATGCTTATTTCAGCTAGTCAAGACATGCTCTCTCTCTTAGATGGTGTCAGAGACTCACACACAAATTTCTATTCCCCCTTTCCCTAGATTCCAAGCCAACTATATTTTTCATTATGTACTCATCCAGGAGACTATGCCATTTATTTGGGTCTAAATTGATTTATATTAATAGCATTTGAATCTGAGGACATATGTGGATCACCATAGCTCGTGATTAGATATAAGAAATGCCTTGTTTTTCTTGGTTCAGTGGAATAAACAAACTGTCGTCGTTGCTGTAGTTAGGAAGCACTACAATGTCAGGAGTAACTTTTGCTAGGAGCTGATTTCACCCATTCCAAATTGATAATACATTCAACTTCAGAGACTGTTCTTAGCCCCAGGTTCTAGGAGGGGTGTGGCTACCTTAGTTGGTTATTTTTTTTTTAGACAGAGTCTCTCTGTCACCCAGACTGGAGTGCTGTGGCACAATCTCGGCACACTGCAACCTTTGCCTTCCGGGTTCAAGCAATTCTTCTGCCTTAGCCTCCTGAGTAGCTGGGACTACAGGCACCTGCCACCACGCCCAGCTAATTTTTTTTTTTTTTTGTATTTTTAGTAGAGATAGGGTTTCACCATGTTAGCCAGGATGGTCTCGATCTTCTGACCTTGTGATCTTTCTGCCTCAGCCTCCCAAAGTGGTGAGATTACATGCCTGAGCCACCATGCTCAGCCAGATCTTGTAGCTTTCTTTTCCTTGCTACATAGAGCATGAGCCATTGTGATACTATCAGTGTATTTCATGGTTGCTGTGCTCTTTGAATCTAGGAGCACCATGAGGAAATCTCTGCTTTCTGCCTTGTGTTGGATTCAAAGCCTAATGTAGATATGCTGTTATGGTTTACCTATATCATTCTAGTTAGCAACATTTAAAATTCTCACTTAGAAACTTTCTAGATCATCAAAGGAGGAAACAGTTAATAACTGAGATGCCTTTTCTCAAACTTTTTGCCAAAATGCTCATGAAATTACATAAAAAGTATGAAAAGGGGAAGGACAATAAGCTCTAAATTTAAGATACAGAAAAGCCATATATGCTGAAGTCCACAGAGAATGTCTACTAATGTAATTGTCAATGGGATGGATTGAGAAGCATGTTCTTATGACTGTATACCACGTGCCTACATGCTGAATTAGAGAAGCCCAGCTGGAGCTGAAAGATAATAGAAAACAAATGTATCTTGCCTTCATCATTTGCCCCCCACTATTTCAAGACCCTAGGGCTACCCTGGCCAGAAGAGTAAATGGTTCAACTAGAAAGGAACTATCTTCTGTACCAACAAAAGTCAAATACAGAGTCATGCCTTCTACTCAACCTATCAATTTCTCTCTTTACACGTCCATTCAGAGACTATGGCTTCCAGATTGCAGCTGGGCATAGGGACCAGCAGAGGTGTGTTGCATCCTAGAATGGATGCTGTGTAATAAAAAGGACCGTAACAGGGAGAGACAGAAGAAGGCAGGGGGCAACGCATGCTGGGAGGGCATGTGGTCTTTTATGTGCTACTGTTTAAAACAGGACCGTACATTGCCTCCCAGTCTTTCTTTTACCAGTCAGAAATTGCAGCAGTTGGAGCAGGAGAGACCCCAACCTAATGCTCAGGCACCCGAACAAGCTAAATCTCTGTGGACATGGAAAACAGGAAGGAACTATGTTCACCAGTTTACCCTTTACACCTGCTTTGCTTGCGCTCAAAAGGAGAGTGAGGGAGAATGAAGACTCTTCACCAGTACTTTGCTGGCAAGTGCCAGGCTTGAACATATTCTCTTTTCCAGTTTGAATAGGTGGAGAAATACCCAAAGGGGACCTATAAAAAGAGTGTTGCAAGATAACGAAAAAGAAGCTCTTCCATTAAAACTTGAAGCAAGACTGCGTATCTGAAAATAAATTTCTCCAGAAAAGAGACTATTTTAGCAGACATATTTTTGGCATCCTTAAGAAAACTGAAAAGGCATAACCCCTATGAGATGGGAGTCAGAGGCATCAGGAGAAAACAGATTGGGATGCAGGCAGATTTGCAAAGGTTGAAATAAGAAATGAGGGCAAATACACCTGAACTATCATAGCAGAATTAAAACTCCTACTGAAGAGAGTAACTATAGGGAAGACTGCAGAAATCAAACCAGCAAAGTGGAAGACAAATTTAGGAGCAAAACGATTAAGATGAAAATGTTTAGTGAGAAGACAGAAAACACAGATCTAACCTAGGAGTTACATTTGTTCCCAGTGAAGAAAGTGAACAAAATACTAGAAACAATGTTCAAACATAATGGCAGAGGAAAACTTGCCTGCCTGCAGAAGAGATCTGAGATGAATTAAAATTACCAGACTCATATAGAGACATATCTTGTACAATGTTTTGATTTTCCATGTTAAAGAAAGAATCTTTCAGGCATTTATACAGAAATAAACAGGTTGCTAACAGGGAAGCGAACATTAGGATGGGATCAGACTTCTCAACCCTTAAGGCTAAAACACCGTTTTAGGAGACAAGATGGTATCTCAAGAATTCCATATTTACTCAATGTGAGGTTTATGTGCAAAGGCTGCAGGAATTCATTTTCATATTTATAAGAAGTCAGAAAATACTCCCCACACAGTACCCCCTGGAAAAAAATAATTTTAATTTGCAGGCCATTTGTTAATAGGTGAATTGGCTGAAGATACAAGAGGGGATAAAAGTAGAAGGTGACTTGCAGTGAGCTTTGGAGACTATTAAAAATATAAAATAAATAATTGTCTTGAATATGATTATAAAACTATATGCAAAAGCTGACAGGTGCTGTTGAAAAATAAGTATTGTAAACTTTAAAATGGGTGAACAAAAATTGATAAATGGGAAAACAGCTGTATATTTCATGTTCTCCATAATGAGCTGGTGTTTTTTTCTTTTTCGTTTCTTTTTTCTGGAGACAGAGTCTCACTCTGCCACCCAGGCTGGAGTGCAGGAGTGCAGTGGCATGATCTCAGATCTCAGCTCACTGCAGCCTCCATCCCTGGGGTTCAAGTGATTCTTGTGCTTCAGTCTCCTAAGTATCTGGGATTATAGGTGCACACCACAATGCCCGGCTAATTTTTGTATTTTCAGTAGAGACAAGGTTTTGCCATGTTGGCCAGGCTGGTGTCGAACTCCTGACTTCAGGTGATCCACCTGCCTCAGCCTCCCAAAATACTAGGATTGCAGGTGTGAGCCACCGTGCCTGGCCTGTTTTTTCTCTATAACATGTTATATAACATGTTATATCTTTTCTCCTAATTTAAAAAAAAAAAACAGGAAATAATGATTTCTGTAACCGAGTGATTTCACTTTGAAAATGACTTCTCCAACAGCATGATTTTCAAGCCAGCATGTTTGTAAAATCAAAATTATTATAGGGTCACATGGGTTGTGTATCTGGCTTCCATTGGCAATGAGGAAATCCTGATAAGCTGAGGCTTTAAGAAACTGCAGAAAGAGACAAGATATATTATATAAATTTTTTTCCCTTCTCATTGGATTTTTTTTCCAAGTGAAGAAAAGAGCTGGCATTAGTGAGAGTGTATAATAGTCAGTGGAAATGTAAAGTAGAATGACTTTGGTAAGATAAGTTTTCTCATCTGATATTTTGGTTAAAAAGTATCTATTTTATTGTGTATGAGAATTCACTCAGGACTTCATGAATTCCAGTTGAGCCAATATGAGAATTTTGAAATGAAATTTTTCTCTATGGTGTTGGCCTTTGTTGAAGTGTTGCTCTGAAGTGGGAGGGAGGAGGAATCTCATGAGTTCTTACATGTGGTGTTCCTCAAAGAATGGGTGTAGAAATGAGAAACTGGAAATTATGCCTATGAGGAATAGAAGAAGTAATTATGACTTAAAAAATACTGTTCCAGGAAAGAGAATATTTTAGTAGACATGTTTTGGTATCCTTAAGAAAACTAAGAAGGCATAGTCCCTATGAGATGGGAGCCAGGGGCCATGAGGAGAAAACAGATTGGGATGCAATCTTCAGTCTACATCATAGTCTTTTGCTTCCTTTGCATTGATGTTTATACTGTAATACTTATCTTTGATGAATTTATGTCTGTACTCACCATAGTTGTCAAAAGAAAAATAATGTGTCAGAAGAAATTTGGAGAAAACCCATAATAATGTGGTACAAATATTTGGTTCCTTGAGAAAATTTTACTGCTACCTGATTTTTAATAAAATGAGAAGACCCAGATGTTGGCCAAGGCAGAATTAACAACCTCCCTTACCTTGTTAACCTCCAAAAATGCCAGTTAATTATGTCAGTAATTACTGACAGCTAATCTGTGATTTCTAATCTTTAATGTTCTAAGTGAATGAGAAGATGGACTAGTGAGAGTAACTTAGAAAAAAAAATCACTTAGGGCCATTTTTAGACCATAAACTCCCCAAGCCATTGATCATTGTGCTCTAAAGTGTTGGTTTAGTATTTATGTGCACACTGTACAAACATTGTCACTCTGGTAGGGCAGAGATGCGTAACATCGACATGTATAAATAACCACCCAACAATAGTAACGTATCACTTAGATTGCACCCAGCACTCTGCTAGCTGTGTAGGAGACACAGGATAAATGTGAGCTTAGTCTCTGCTCTCAAGGAAGTGGAAAGCTAGTTAGAGAGATCAGGGTAGTACACACAAAATGATTAGCAAACAACATGAAATAATGTTTTCTGTAACTGAGTGACTTTAGTTTGAAAATGACTTCTCATTTCCGTTTCCAATTCTGGTTAAGTGTTAACCAGACTGTCGTCTATTTTGTGCCTGTGTTTCTTCATCTGCAAAACATAATAAAACTATTTATCCCAACAGGATACAGCATACAGTAAGTGCTCAGTAGAAGTTAGCTCATCACTACTGTCATGTGAATAATTATTGACTTTTAGTAGGAGGTAAGAGAAAGAAGTGAAGGCTGGGTGTTGCAACAGTAAGAAATGTTTGAATAGAGAACTCAGACTTCAGCTGGGCTTTTGAGCAATGGGTAAAATTTAGAGAGCTGGATACCTGAGTGATGGGGAAGTCATCCAGGGTGGGAAAAATAGCAGTTACAGAGGCATGTGAATTGCTGCCTCTTCAGTTAAGATCACAGTGACTCAGTGACTGTGCATTGGACTTTGTGGGAAAGAAAATTGAATAGATAGGATAGGGTATGATCATGAAGACTTCACAAGTCAGGCAAAGGAGTTTGGATTTTCATATTATAAGCAATGAATTATCTATACTTTAGCGAAAAAAGTCTGGTAGCAGGATGCAGGATGTTTGGAAGGAGTGAATCACTGAAGTCGGGGAGGCCCAAGAGAAGGCAGTTGCAACATCTCAGCTGAGCTGTAATCAGGGCTTGGCTTGCAGAGTGAAGAGTAAGCGATGGAGTCAGGATGCTAAGAAGGAAGAACTGACAGGCCCTGGGAAAACAGCAGAGCAACGAAAGACAGCACATTGCAGTTTGGAATCTGGAGCCACATTTTCTGAGCATAACACAGGCTACCCATACATGTATATTGACGGAAGAATTCAGGCTGAATAAATTGATGAAGTAACTGAAAATCTGAGATTTATGGGGATCACAGTATATGGCCAGGCAGAGAACAAATGAGCTGGGAAAGTATATGAAGAGAAAGAAGAGTGTCCCCTCCAATATTCTTTTAGCTTATTTCTTTAATGAATCTGTATGCCTGGTGTGTAGAAAGTTAAGACCTAAAACATTGTTTTAAAACATTGGTTTTAAAATTTCAGGACTGGAATCATCGATTTGCCTAAAGGCAAATCATCCTCCATTTGTCTCTGTGGTTCTTGAAGGTAAGAAGGCATCGTGTTTATATACAGTGACTACATTGATTAGAGGAGCTTATCGTATGATTATGTCCTATCTAGGTTCATATCCTGACACTGCACATCTAGCTGATGTGTCTGAGTGAGTTCCTGAGCCTCTCTATCCTTTACTTTCCTCATGGGTAAAATGAAATAATAATAGTATCTACCTCACAATGATATTGTGAGGCTCAAGTGAGCTACTACATGCTCGGTGCTTAGAGCAGTGCCTGGTGAATGTTAGATATTACTTGGAATCCGTAATAGTAGCTGTGGCAATGGTGGCTTGTCACGGTGTGTGGTGAGGGTAATAGCTCACTTTACCTCAGTGAAGGTAAACATTGTAACCCATTGTTCAATAAATGCTCCTCCAAAAGATATGCTGAAAGCATAATTGCCAGAGGTAATTCCTGTGGAAACCACATGTAAAATACTAAAAGTAAAGAGCAAATATTTGGAGGGTATCTATTAAAACCAAAAGGTTTCAGGGAGTATCGCCCTTACCCATCATTCATGCAAAGATCATTTCATGAAAGCAATGCTACACAGGTTTCATACTTACAGGTAAGAGTGAAAATATGAGGTATGTATTAGTCCGTTTTCACACTGCTGATAATGATATACCCAAGACTGGATAATTTATTTTTTAAAAAAGAGGTTTAATGGACTCACAGTTCCACATGGCTGGGGAAGCCTCAAAATCATGGCAGAAGGTGAAAAGCACATCTTACATGGGGGCAGACAAAAGAAAATGAGAGCCAAGTGAAAGGGGAAACTCCTTATAAAATCATCAAGTCTTGTGAGACTTATTCACTACCACGAGAACGGTATGGGGGAAACCGCCCCATGATTCAGTTATCTCCCACCTGGTCCCTTCTACAACACATGGGAATTATGGGAGCTATAATTTAAGACAAGAGTTAGGTGGGGACGTGGCCAAACCATATCAAGGTATCTACTAGTTGCAAAAGTATAAGGTGTAAAGGATACAGACATAGTTACCTACGTTGCTATCGCTTTGGTTCCAGGTTTCTTTCAGTCACTCAAGTTGACTATTATTGTTGTTCTTACACTGCAAGCAACTTATATCCCAGGCCCTGAAAAGGGGCCAGCTTAGTTGGAACATCAAGTGTGAACTGTCACAGGAATACTCTGTCACTTGACTGAAAATTGGAAAGCATAAGTGTGCTTTCTGGCACATGGGCTCCTCCAAATGTTTACTGGAGTGGCTATTCTGCCAGTAGATGAGTAACAGAGATTGGGGCATATGCAGAGCAGGCCCTGTTGTTTTTCCAGGAACTAGCCCTAATTTGTATTATGTTTTATTTTGTTTGTTCGAACTCCATTTTATAATTTATAATTACATTTCCCCCTGGGTATAGCAGAAGGCAAGCAGTATGGCTATGGAAACCTCAGCCCTTATTGTTTTTCAAAAATGTTGGAAGTTTCAGGGATGAAGAATGGGGATCATTTCAATACAGGAAAGAAAAGAATGTCTAGCAAAGGGTAACTGTCTCAGCTTGGTTAGTGTTTTCTATGACATAAAAGAGGTACTACCTTCTATAGAATTATCTAGTGTTACCTGACTTTGGGCTTGACTTCAGATGTTCTCTAAAGCTATTTGCTGACCACCTGAAATGTTAAGACTTGGGCTTATATCACGGCACACAGGCAGAGTGCAGGGCCTCTGTCTGGAGCCAGCCCTCACACAAGGTGTCACAGAGACTGCAGAGCCCCACACCCACTTTGGCTGAAGGCCACACACAGTCTCCAGGGCCAATGAAGAGGTTTCTCAATTCATGTTTCTAGAACAAAGGTCCACCTGCAGTGGAGGAGTCTGGAAGAAGGGCTCCATGGGTGTTTCCATGACCTGTCTTTACCAGAAAGTCAGCATTGTGCCTTTTAACTGCTTCTATCTCTGCTCGGAGAGAATCATTGGGAATAGTGACATTCAGGATGCTGCAAAAATCCTTACAAAGTGGGAGAATCTGTCCAAGGAATAGAAGTAGGCATAATACAACTATATCTAAAAATGAGAGTTGCAATTGGAGAAGGAACTTTGCAGAAACTGTGTGTGTGTGTGTGTGTGTGTGTGTGTGTGTGTGCATGCACACGTGCATGTGTTTGGTTGGGTTTTTTTTTTTTTTTTGACATGAAGTCTTGTACTATCACCTGGGATGGAGTGCAATGGCCCAAACTTGGCTCACTGCAACCTCCACCTTCCAGGTTCACTCAATTCTCTTGTCTCAGCCTCCCCAGTACCTGGGATTATAGGTGCACACCACTACACCCGGCAAACTTTTTGTGTCTTTAGTAGAGACGGGGTTTCACCATGTTGTCCAGGCTGGTCTCGAACTCCTGACCTCGTCATCTGCCCGCCTCGGCCTCCCAAAGTGCTGGGATTACAGGCATGAGCCACCATGCCAGCCTTGGTTGCTTTTAATGCATCAGTGATGTTTTGTCCTGTTCTAGTTCTTTAAAGTTTTTTTAAAGCTAGATATATTTTTTGCTTAGTTGTACACTGGAATACCTCTGTTGATACCAGTATCAATTCAATTTTGTGAAGTGTTTTTCTTTACACCACTATCTTCAGGGATTTTTGACTGAAGAATTCATTCATTCACTAAATACGTATTGCATATCTCTTATCTAATGGGCACCTTTCTGAAAACTGGAGATGCAATAATGAACGAGAGAGTTGAGGTCTCTGCTCAAATGATGCAAGTACTTACATTCTAACTGGGGAGATAGCAATACACACATAAATAAGAAAACACCAGGTAGTAACAAGCATCATAGTAGATTAAAGCAGAGGGCACGTGTTTGAGAATGAATGGGGGATGGTGATGGGGCATTTGAAGGGAGCCCTGCATGAAAAGAAGCAGGCACGAGAAGACCTGGAGAAAGGGCATTTCAGGTGTGGGGAAGAGCCAGGGCAAAGGCTCTAAGGTTGGCACGAGCTTGGCAGTGTACAGGAATGAGAGTGGTACCAGTGGCTAAAATGTTTTTCAGGAGAATTTGGAGAGTATGGTAGAGGCTAGTGAAGGCCTTATAGTCTAAAGTAAGGAGTTTAAATTTTAGTCTAGGTGCCATAGAAAGCCATCATAGGGTTTTAATCAGGAAAGTCATAAAGTTTCATTTGGAAACAATAAACCAATACTCAATACTCTTGAATATTACTCAAACTATTTCTCTAAAATCAATATTATTTCATTTTTACATGTTTTAAGGAAAATGAAAGATAATGAACATTTACGGAGCATCTTTTATGTAGAATGTATCATCTGTTTCATGGAACTTTTAGAACAACCTAAAGGTAATTTTTCTTCATATCTGTATTCATCCAGATGATAAAACTGAGGCTTACAGAGATTAAGTAACTCATAAGAGGCCACATAGCTGGGGCAGAGTAAGAGTTCACCTCTTTATGAAGAGTGTGTGCTATTTCTATTATTACACCATGTTGTCTTAGCATTTGAGGTCTAGAAAAGCACCTTGAACATAGATGTTCAATAAATCTGTTAAATATATTATAAAAAATAAGCTTTCCTGGTCGGGCACTCTGGCTTATGCCTGTAATCCCAGCACTTTGGGAGGCCGAGGCGGGTAGATCATGAGGTCAGGAGTTCAGAACCATCTTGACCAACATGGTGAAACCCCATCTCTACTAAAAAGTACAAAAAATGAGCTGGGTATGGTGGCACGTGCCTGTAGTCCCAACTATTCTGGAGGCTGAGGCAGGAGAATCACTTAAATCCGGGAGGCGGAGGCTGCAGTGAGCTGAGATTGTGCCATTGCACTCCAGCCTGGCGGCAGAGTGAGACTCTGTCTCAAATAAATAAATATGCTTTCCCATTAAAAAATCGATCCTAAGTCATAAGTCAAAGAACATCTGTATAGAAAATTGCACATGTTCAAAATTGTTGGAAAGGCTTGTGTCGGAGGATGTAAGGCTGCGATTCCAGATGACTTCAGAATGAATTGCTGATCTAACTTCCCAGGGAAGCAACCTCTGTTTCCTTCTGCCATGGCCAGGAACACGTGAATCAGGAGGCCACTGATGACACTGTTAACTCCAAGAACAAATCATCTTAGCTGCAACATAACCATCAAGAAAACTCCACTACCATCACCGGAACAGCCGCTCAGCAGTCACCCAGTGGAGACGGGGCCCTGGAACCCTGCTGTAGAGAAGCTCCTGCCTCCACAAACCTGTTTGCAAATAGCAACAGGAGAAGCAGCAGGAAAGACAGTCCCTCCCTCACTTCCATCTTCCAAATCTCCCATGTGCATCTAATTTGGAGGTTGGATTTGTAATCTAAACTCTGGCTGAAAGGGAGCTTTGGAAATGCAGTTTTTAGCTTTCCAGCCTCTGGACCACAGGGGGAAAGTGAAGTGGATGATGAGTGCCAGTTTCTCATATTCACATCTCTCCCTTCCTACCCAGCTTCAATGTCCACCACTTGGCAAAGCAATTTTGAAACTTTGAAAGGCAGTCAATGGGCTCAAGGTTTTGGTTGACATTAGTTGAACGCAGCTACTCTTTGAGCATCAAAGGGCTGCACTAGTAGCTTCTTGGGTGAGGAGCTTCCAGGGCCTACACTTGGCCTATGATGCTTCTGCCCTCAAAGATAAATGAGCTGAGGATTAGTTTATACCCTGCGAGGTTCTCAGAAGAACACAGCATGATTGAAGTTGATGTGCTTTCTTCATAAGCATTTAACCAAGCTCAAAAGTGTCTGTGGACAGCTGGCTTTTAAGGCGTCTGAGAACACGGGTTACAGAAGGCCTCTCACTGACCAGCAGCTTCTGGAGAAGCCCATGTAGGATGGTGGATGCTTCCAGGGCCTTTCTTATGCTTCACAGCTCATCTACACAAGTCTCATGTCAAGTCAGCTCTGCTGGTCATGTGGGCTTCTTTCCTGTCTCTGTGTTTTTTCTCTTCTTTGAAGAACATCGATCATTGGATTTAGGGCCTACCCTAACCCAATAGGACCTCATTTTAACTAATTACATCTGCAAGACCCTATTTGCAAATTTGACCACATTCTGAGGTTCCAAGTGGACATGACTTTTGAGGGAACACTATTCAACCCACTATAGTGACCCTTTCAGCTGTGCACTGTGCGGGAAGATTTGTGTTTTCTTGGTAAGACAAACCCTAGATCCAGTATACCATTCCTGTTTGAGGAACAGTGTCTGTGACCTTCTCTTCATCCCATCTCACTCTTGAACTCAATCCTATTCAAGATTATTTGTCCCTATATTGGCTGTCTTATTCATCAGCCACCTAAACATAAATTCTGATGTGCCCTTGGATTCATCCCCTGTCCTCACCCTTGACCTCCCCAATTTCCTAATGCAAAAGCAGCCATCAATGCCCATGCATCCTCTCTGCTAAATCTGTGTTTTGTTTTTCTTCTTAGAAGAACATCAGTCATTGGATTTAGGGCCTACCCTAATCCAATAGGACCTCATTTTAACAAATTACATCTGCAAGACCCTATTTATAAATAAGATCACATTCTGAGGTTTCCCCCAGGTGGACATGACTTTTGAGGAGACATTATTCAACCCAGTACAGTGACCCTTTTAACTGTGTACTGTGCAGGAAGATTTATGTTTTCTTGATAAGACAAGCCCTAGATCCAGTATACCATACCTGTTTGACTAACAGTGAAGCAGGCAGGACCTCCCCCAGTTTCCTAATGCAACCAGTCATCAATGCTCATGCATCCTACTCTCTCCTAAATCTAAGTTGAATCTATACCCATCTCTTGGGCCCTACAGCCAGTGTCAGCCACCAGCACTGCTCCCTTAGACTCTATGAGAGCCTCTGACTTAGGTTCCCTGGCTGCATTGCTCTCTTAAACACTGTGAGAGCCTCAGACTTAGGCTCCCTGGCTGCACTGCTCCCTTAAACACTGTGAGAGCCTCAGACTTAGGCTCCCTGGCTGCACTCCTCCCTTAAACACTGTGAGAGCCTCAGACTTAGGCTCCCTGGCTCTGCTCTTGTTTTCCTGTTCCTAGTCTCCATGTTGCCTTTATAAATGAAAACCTTGTCAGTGACTAAATCCAGTCTCTCAGCAGACTTCCACATATATGCTTCACTACTGCCACATAAACACCTTGCAATTTCCTGAGCTTGCCATGACCCTGCTCACCTCTACACCACTGAATATATCACTTACACTTTCTGGCACAACGTGCTTCATGGAGTCTGCCTGGCTCACATCTTTTCATTTTTTCGGACTTATCACAAGCCTCATTTTTGTTTTTGAAGCCATCTCTGATGATCCCCAGGCTGGGCTAGTTAAGCCCTTTATCAGTACACATCTTATTCACCTCATCTATGCACACAGGTGGCTTGATGCTAGATTTTCTCGTTTATCTCTCATACTAGATTCCTTTCCAGTATGTACCTGTCTTCTCCACATTTCATATAGCTGTATCACAGATGCCGAACAATACAGGCAAAAAGGTTTATTAAATGCTAGTGTGGTGAGTGAAATGAGGCCTTCCTGACGGAGTTTAAAACCAGTAATTGGCTAAATCAGGGCCAATGTGTGGCTCCTTCTTACACAAAATGTGACTCTTGAAGATCTTTAACTTCTGCATCTGAATGTTCAATATGTGATCCTATAGGGCATACTGTAGTCATGTCATCATTTGTTTCATGGTGATCACATGTGGTTACAGAATCATGGGCATGGCTCAGTTGAAGATTACATATGCTGTAAATATGTCTTGGTATTGTATGTATATGGCTGTATTTTCATTTATATGGCTGTATTTGTCTATCTAAGGGAAAAACCTTTCCAACAGGTTAACTTTCCTGAGATGAGGAAGTCTGAACCCAGAGCACTTTAACAACAGGTAACATCTAGCAAGCACACTGCAGTCAAGCTGACGGATGGTCAGGAAACATGCCTCAAAGTCCCAGACCTGATTCTTGCCAGACTGCCCTTTGAAGTTCCAACCCTATTTGCAAGTTGGATCACTTTCTTTCTGGGAGTCTAATGGACTAAGAGGGTGTATCTAACTACTGATCACTAGCAGTGTGCAGTATGGTGCAGCAGCTCTGTGTCAAGAATTCCTGTGTAGAGGTGTTATGTGCATTCAATGCATTGGTGCTTTCATTCACTGACTTTGCAGGCATTTATGAAGTTCGTACTGCATACCTGTTATCATAACTGGCACTGAAAATATAAAAAAAAATAAAAGACCAGAATAGTTCCCAAAGGAGTCAAATTTCATACTTGTATCTTCATGGACACTGATACAATGCTAATCTCTTTCCTGGTCAGCACAGAGCTTTGTTGATCTGTAGACTCAATCACAGGATGCCTATAAGTTGAAAGTGGATGATTCTGGTTGTGGAGATGCTTGTCCTTATGTGGAAGATGCCAATCATTCTCCCTTCTGCATTTAACATATGTTATTATATCCCTAATGACCTCTGACCTTGCAGACCTTAAAAAGAATGATGCCATACTATATATGCTAGGCATGGAAAGATGTCCTAGATAAAATATTCAGTGACAAAAGCAAGTTTCAGTATAGTATATATGGTATAAAACCATTTTTTTTGTTGTTTTTGAAATACTGGAGAAATGTTGTTCTGGGACCAGCAGCATCAGCATTACCTGGGAACTTGTTGGAAATGCAAATGCTTAGGCCTCACCCCAGACCTACTGCATCAGAAGCTCTGAGTGTGGGTTTGGAAATCATGAACATTACCTTCAGGTGGTCCTGATAAATGCTCAAGCTGGAGACCTGCTGCTCTAGTGTGTCCAGTGTCCCAGTATTGTATGTTACTGTATATCACATCCTAGGGTCTAGTGTGCGTTTGTCACAGCTTTATAATTGTCTTTTAGTTATAGTTCCTGTAAATGAATTGCTTGTGTTTATAAAGGATTTTGATTACATTATTTCTGTAATTTGGGATTTTGATTACATTATTGTATTTGTATATACATTTCCTACACAGAATCAGTAAAATACAAAGTCAACAAATTATAGGTACTAAAAAAAAATGCTGGTGACTATATACAAAAAAATCTCTAGATGGCTATATATTAAGCCAGTGGTTTTCAGACTCTGATTTATATACAGATCACTTGGGGGATCTTGTGAAAATGCAAGATTGTATTAAGGCCTGAGGTCCTGCATTTCTAACCAGTTCCAGGTCAATGCTGCTGTTCCATGGATTACATTTTGAATAGCAAGCCACTAAAATGTTTTCCATGGTTATTGTTGGAAGGTCAAATGGTGAGTGGTTTATACTTTGTACATTTCACCTTTGTGCATTATTTTAAATATATATTTTTTACAAAAAGCTATATTAAGAGAAAGGATGAAAGAGTTTTAAAGTCTTTCACCAGAATTTGTCTTACTTTGACATGTCTTTGATATGCAGGCTTAGCCTTGAAACACACTTCCAAGCATGAATCAAAAGGAAACTCATTTATTGGCCCTAGAAATCCCCGCACCGACTCATGTTGTAGATATGAATGTTAAAAAGCAGTGGTGTTAGTTATAGAGGGCAGTAGGAAGAAATTCATAGTAGCTGGAATTTCTTTAGTGCAAGTATTAGAAATCTAACTGAAATGGGTTTAAGGAGATAAAGGACATTTTTAAGGAGTCCAGGGGAAATGCTTGCTTTAGTCATGGCTGAATGAAGTATTCAAATGATATAGCAACAAGATCTGCTTTTTTCTGCAGTGGCTTTATCTTCAGGCAGTTCCTCTTTCCCCAGGGTGGCCACCAGCAGCCCCATGCTCTGCTTCTGTGATTAGAAACCACAGCAGGATAAGAACTTCCCAGCAAAAATTCCAGGGACGACTCCCATTGGCAGGAACCCATCTCTGAAACTTTCACAGTAACTTTGATTGGTTAGACTTGGCCACAGGCCCACTTCTGAAGAAGTCTGGGGCTGGTATCAACCACACCCATGACTGCTGAGAGGAAGGGGTGATTCCCCAAAAGAGAATCAAAGTTTTGATACAAGAACAAGATAAAATAGATGTAAAAGTGAGAGATGGTGTTCTGTTACTGTGCCAGTCTTCCAGCCCCATCCGTTCATTTTGCTTATTTGGAAATCAGGTTAAGGGATTTATTCAAGGTCATATGGGTAATCGACAGCAGGGTGAGATTTACCAACTTCTGCCCTATTTCTATATCCTCTCTACTGTAGTACTGCTGCTTTCTTGGAAACTAGGAATGAATCAAACATGAAGCTTCTATAATGTCTTCTTAATTTCTATATTTCATGGTATTGAATTTAAAGGAACTCTAATTGCAGTCATCTTTGACTCTCCTTCATTGACTGCCTGGAGTAAGAAAACCACATTCTTTCTGTGATAGTAATCCTTGCTACTCCTTTCCTCTTTGAGGAAACAAGTCAAAGCTTGACAAAGTGTAGCTGTTGTTCTAGTTGAATGAAATTTGATCCCTAACTGGTGATCCCATGAGTGAGGTGGATGCTCTATGGATGGAGAAGCTCACAACAGCTTCTGCTCCTTTTTTATGGCCTATTTTATCTTAAGAACTTTATTAATAATCTAGATTGGGTCCTCCCTTTGGGTGAGTATGTTGCCCTCTCAGTTTTCCCAGGCACAGCAATATCTCTGCAAACAGGTACGGGCATGCATCAGAAATCTGGAGGCTTGCCCAAAAAGTATGTCTGCTGTTTGTGAAGGGGCAATGTAGCAATTACATGAGTAATGCAGTGGCAGATCTTCTGTGAGAAATTAAAACTAGAGAAAGAAGGCTTTCCTCCTTGAAGGAAGGGTGTTGGCTAAACTAACACTGTTTTCTCCTGCCCCTTCCCCCAGTCTCAGTCCCTTTCTCTCCAAGCATTCTTCCTTGAGCACCCCACTCTGGCACTCAACAAGCCATGGGGATGGGAAAGAAGTGGCTGGAAGTAAACAGTCTGCTTACTCACAGCAACTGAAAATTTTCTTTCAACAATTCTGGTTCCAGGGGCAGGAGCTGAAGATTAAAGCCTGGAGTCTGTCCCATTCTGAGAGCAGCAGCCTGTCTCCTGGAGGCCCCAGCAGCAGGTAGGAAAAAAATGTTTGTTCTTACCTTTTTTTAGTGAAATATAATCTGAAGACAAATTTCATGTTTAATTCCAGTACAATGGGCACAGTAGAATCATTGAAGGTTTTAAATAATTTGATTTGTCTGCAAACCAGCCCAAACTGCTGAGAGAGTTGGCTCTGCTGTTGAAGCTGATCTGTCTCATGATTTATTCTTTAGGGAGGGGGGTATCTTGGGTTGTCCAATGTAACAGCCACTGCTGTCAGGCTAGGAAGACACTGCTTCATGACTTAACAGTACCTGTGCTTTCTGTACTTTTGCTTATAGTGTGTGTGTTTATGTACGTGTGTCCCGTACTCCAGACACACACTTACCTTTGTTAAGAACACTCTCAAAAAACACAGATGATAACCTGCCCAGAAGACAGGCCCCTTTGATGCACCATTTTATTCTAAATGTTTCAAGAGCTCAACAATGACTTCTTGTAAGACACCATCATAAGTTTTTAAAAAGGAAGTTATTAAGAGTCTGGGAAACATTAAGTAGGTTTCAGTTACGTTAGTATCAGTTACATGCTTACCCTCTGGGTTGGAAAAGGAGACATTTACAAATTTTGGGTTCCTGCACTTCTTTTATGAGGGGGTATAACTTAGCAAAACTGACAAGAAACTGTAAAAGGAGTACAATAAGCTGTTACAGAGTTTGTCATAACCAGATCCCTAGTGTTGTAAAAGTAAAATATGATGCATGTGTGATAGAAGGAAGTGATAAAGGGAATATGGAAAAGAACAAAGTGGAGTTTTATGAGAATTTCTAGGTCTGTTTTTTAAAAAGCAAACTAAGTTTGTGAGTCAGCAACTAGGCAATCAATTCTCAGAGAAGTTACTTATTAACTGTGTCATTACGTTACTTTTAAGATGACCAAATACTGAGGCTGTCTGTTGTTTGCCATTGTGAGTGTACATGTGTTTCTGCATGTGTATGTATGACAGAGAGAGAAAGAATATGAGGGAGGGAGAGAGGAGAGACTCTCAGATACTGGCTTACAGACAAATGTTGGATCATTTAAAATGCATCTCTGTAACCACTTGTTCTGAACATGAATCACTACCTTCTGTATTTTGGCCTCAGTGCTAGGCTGTGGACTATATACGTATGTATAGTGTGTGTGTGTGTGTGTGTGTGTGTGTGTGCGTACAAAATGTGAAATTTCCTTTTTAGTAAACTTTATCTACCTCTTATTAGTGTTGCCAACAAAACCAATCACGGAGTTTTAGTGCAGTTATTGTAGCAAAACTCCTAAAGTGGCCCAGTTACCTAAATTGCTTGTGTACTGACCTGCTAGAAAAATATATATATTGTCTATATATACTTGGGAATGACACCCTGTTGAAAATAAATACTGTATTCCTCTGGATATTGGGCTCAGGCTTCCTTAAAATCCAGTTCTCCAAGGCCAAGAATAGTGAGAGCACTCCTATTAGATTTGGACCCTGTTTGTGATCCCTGAGTTCCCTAGGCAAGGTACCTGGTTCTTGATTAAGGGCAGGCTCTTCTAAGGCAGGGGCCAAATGCCTTCTCTGCCCTGCCCTCTCCACAAAATGCTGGGAAGAAAGTTGAATTGGGGGGTGGGTGGGTGGAACCCCTTCCCCTTTGGAAGACTCTTCCCTGGATGTCTCCAAGGGGACCTTCTTTTTTCTTTTATATCGATCTGAATGCCTTGGGCCCTCAGCAGACATTCTTGAACCTCCTTGAATGCTAGCATGGGCCCCTCACCTGCCCTGAGAGGCTGGATCCTTAGCTGGACCGAGGCAGGCCTAGAGGCAAGGTTGTTAGATGTAAAGGTCACCTCATTACCAGCACATGCACTTCCTTTTCACTGCTTCCCTACAGCTGCTTCTTCTCTTGGTCGCTATAAATAACATCATTCCCCACTCTGGAACATGTCTGAGTTTGTCATGGATGGTCCCTTAGCTCCTCACATCTCCTATCTCTGGTGAGAAATGCTACCATGGGGGAAATGACGAAGCAGAGGAAGAAATCAGCAGCAATGGCAATAACAGCACCCAGCATTTGCTGAGCGCCGGCTATGTGCCAGGTACTGTGCTGCATGCTTTATACACCTGATCTAATTTATTCTTTACAACAACCCTATGAGGTAAGGACTACTGGTACCCCCGTTTTACAGGAAAGCAAAAAACCAAAAACGATGCTTAGCCTTTTCTCTGCTGTTGGGGGATTCAAATCTAAGTGCCTGACTTCGAAGCATTCGACCACAGCTTGTGATGAGAGTGAAAATCAAATTGATCTTGAAAGTTGGCCGGGAGAAGACAGTGCAGCCCTGTGAGGCGGGCACTTAGGCAGCTTCCCTTCTGGCCCTCTTAGCTCCCCTGCTCTTCCATGGAGCCTCTGGGAAGGTCTGCTGGAGACCACCAGGGAGACCAAAGGGCTTCTTCTGCCTCCTGTAACTTCTCCCTCCAAGCAGCCTGCTGTGCCTCCCTTTAGGGGCTGGCAGCTGACATTCATCTTGGTCTTTGTTTACAAACAAGGGCCCTGCATTCTGTTCTTTTCTTGCTGTTCAAGGCTGACTTTAACTCTGTAGGAGCGTTGTGTTGGACTTCCACTGTGCTGCTGCTTCTGGAGACAGACTCCAGCCTTAAGAGGAGTCAGGAAGGGTCCACACTTGTTCTTTTTCTTTCCTTGACTTTCAGCTAATATATTCCCCAGAACCTACCTAGAACCAAGTGTTGTCCTTTAGGGATGGGTCCTAGTACCTGTTTAAACTACTCTCAGGTAGAGTCTGGGAAATCTCTAGCCTGTTTGCCTGTGGCCCCACCATTAACTAGTCATGTGATAGCTCATTCCCGAGGTACTGTAACAACTCGAACCTGTTCCCGTATGTAATCTGTAGGCAAATCTTCTGTAATGTGGATCTTGTCCCACAAGACTAGGGACGCCAGAGGAGGGCCAAGGTCAGCCTCCTTAGCACCAAGACCATTGGATGACTCTGGTTAACTTGAGCAGCACACTGAGACTCATCCCTTAACCGTCTTAGAAACTATTTTTATTGTTTGTCTTGGTAATGAATCAGTCAAGTATCTTCTTCTTTGATATTTGGTCTTAACTTGCTTATTTTCAGTTTCAAAGGGTTTCTCTCATTTTGAATTTAAAAAAAAAGTAAAAAAAAAAAATAGGAGATTTGAAACAACAGAAAGGGAGAAGACTAAGAAATTGAACACATACAGTGTACCCAGTATTTTACTAGCCTCTTTACATGTGATACCACATTTAATCATGACAGAGCCTGACAAACTGGAAAGGCCCATTTTATGGTTGAAGATGCTAAGGTTTAGTAAAAGTTCAGTACTAAGTGTGATGGAGGTGGCATGTAAATGAAGGTCGTAATTTGAAGCTCAAGTTTTTTCCCTTATTCCATGCTACCTCCACCATGGTGCCTTGATTATAAACTCCTTCCCGGTGGACAGGGTGTGCTTAGATGGCTCTTCTCATTTACCCTTCACAATCCTAGGTAATAGGCACATGACACTGATTCAGCAGATGGGAAGACTCAGACTCAGAGGGTGCTGCTGGGGCTATTTAAAACCATTCCTATTATGGCTTTAAAAAGTTTCCTACTCATCTCAAAGACAGCTGACTTCCTGGGAAAATGATGTTTACATGAAAAATGTAATCTCTCAGATCCTAATCAACAATAATATATTTGTATCGCTTCAGATTTTTCAAAACCTTGATCTTAGCAATATGTATTTACTAAATATGTTTTACTTTGTTCTACTTTATTGCTCTCATAATTTTATTTCATGGACACAGGCTGATATCGTTTGGCTATATCCCCACCCAATTCTTGAATTGTAGCTCCCATAATTCCCATATTACATGTTGTGGGAGAGAGTTGGTGGGAGGTAATTAAATCATGAGAGTGGGTCTCTCCTCTGCTATTTTCATGATAGTGAATAAGTCTCATGAGATCTGATGGTTTTATAAACAGGAGTTCCCCTGTGCATTCTCTCTCTCTTCCCTGCTTCCATGCAAGATGTGATCTTGCTTCTCCTTTGCCTTCTGCCATGATTGTGCGGCATCCCCAGCCGTGTATCTGTGAGTCAATTAAGCTTGTTTTCTTTATAAAGTACCCAGTCTCGGGTATGTCTTTATTAGCAGTGTGAGAACTGACTAATGCGCAGTCAAATGTCAGTGAAATCACATCCTTGTAATTTACTATATAAATATACTTTTCTATACTACTACTCAGGCCAATTCCTTATTATCAAGCATTTGAGATGGTTCAATGAATGCAACTTTTTAATTTTTTCCTTTGGGTTTTTCTTTTGGACATGTCGGTCTATTCAGGCTTCTATAACAAAATACCATAGATTTGGGTGTCTTATAAACAATAGAAATTTATTTCTCACAGTTCTAGAGGCTGGAAAGTCCAAGAAGAAGGTGTTTCTTGGATGTTTCATAGATGTGGTGTTTGGTGAGAGTCTGCTTCCTCATAGATAACCATCTTCTTACTCTTAACTGGTGGAAGGTGCTAGCTAGTGAGCATTCTTTTTAAATAAGGGCACTAATCCCAATCATATGGATTCCTAAGGATTTCAACATATGAATTCTTGGGGTACACAAACAAGCAGACAATATCATTCTGTCCCAGCTCCCCAAAATTCATGTTCTCCTTTCATGCAAAATACATTCATTGCATCCCAATAGTGCCAAGAGTCTTAACTTATTTCAGCACCAACTCAAAAGTCTAGGGTCCAAGGTCTCCTCTAAATAGCAACTAAATTAGATATGGATGAGATTCAAGATACAATTCATTCTGAGGCAAATTGCTTTCCAGCTGTGAACCTGTGAAACCAAGCATGTTATGTGCTTCTAAGATACAGTGGTAGGATAGGCATAGAATGGACATTCCCATTCTAAAAAGGAGAAATAGGGAAGAAGAAAGAAGTAACTGGTTCTGAGGAAGTCCGAAACCTTAAAACTCAAAAACAGTCTTTGGCTTGATGCTGTGCCCTCCAGGCCCACTTGGGCAGAGACTCTGCCTTCTGGATCCACTGGAGTGGTTGTTCCACCTGCACAGATTTGTTGGGCAAAGCCCATGCCACAGCTGCCAAGGTCTGGAGTTGTGTGCCTATGGCTCTTTAGGGCTGAAATGCACACCTGTGGCAACACCTATCTAGGGTCATGGGGGCAGACTCACCCCCATGGCTCTGCTCTGCATTGCTCCTCGTGCTATAATAGCAGTCTGTGCTTGCTGGGACTTTTGCACTCTGGGCCCATGATGAAGGTGGTAGCCCTGAATTTCCTTCAGAGGCATTCTTCCATTGTCTTGGACAATAGGTCCTGGTTTCTGTTTAGATAGTTGACTAGTTTCCTTGTCAACTATCATTGTCATTTGGGCACACCCTTGAAGTTTTCTCCCAAATACACTTTCTCATTCTTTACGATATGGATAAGCGGATGATTTGCTAAATCTTTCAGCTCTGCTTCCATCTGGATTAGCAATTTCATCTTTACATCATTTCTCTCTTCTCACATTTTAGTATAGTCAGCCAAGAGAAGCCAAACCTTACCTTCAACACTTGACTTAGAAATTTCCTCAGCCAAATGTCCAATTTCACGGCGCATAAGTTTTTCCTTCCACAAAACACTAAGACAAAAACACAGTTCAACTAAGTTATTTGTAAGAAGGATCACCTTTCCTCCGTTGCTTAATATCATGTTTCTTGTTTCCCTCTGAGATCTCATCAGAATGGCCTTTCATATCCTTACGTTCACCAATATTCTGTTTACAACAACCACTTATATATTATCTAAGAATATGAAGGCATTCTCTAAAGCTCTTCTCTCTTCTTTCTGAGTCATCACCAGAATCACCTTTAAAGGTCTGTTTTAGGAGGACACAAAAGTTCAGACCATAGCAGGGGAGTATGGCCTCCAAAGAAGAAATCACAGAGTCAAATAGAATAACATTTTATAACTTCTTCTGGCAAATTGCCAGATTTCCTCAGAAGCCAGCAACAAACACAAGTATTGTTTCCCTATAGTCTTAGGCTGCCCTATTCTTTATTAAGCTGAATTCATTTATAATTCTCACCAAAAGTTTTGGGGGCACCGATCTTAGTGTATCTTTCTCCCCATCACTGAGCCTTCTGATTGAGAACTGACACTAAGCCAGCTAACAGCAGCAATTCCTCCATTCAGAGTAAGGAAGATGTTAAATGCCATGTTCCATGGCCTAAAGGAATTGGAGAGGTGGAGGAAATGCATGGGATGAATTGAGAAGGAAAGAAAAATAAGTGAAGAAGCCATGATAAACAGAGGCATAATGGAAGATAAGGGAAAATTAACCCCTTGGGGTTCTCGAAATAAAGACCAAGATGTAAACTATATTTATTTATGGGTTTAGGTGGTTGCCAGCCTCCAAGATGGCCCTTAATGATGACTGCCTCCTGGTATTAGTACCCTGTGTTGTCCTGCCCACATTCTATAAGGGTTGGTCTGTGTGACTGCAATACAAGAGCCGTGATGATATGTTACTTCTGTATTAGAATATGGAAGCTCTAGCAGCTTCCATCTTCATCACTAATTCCTCTCTCACACTCTTGGATCCCTCACTCTGGGGGAAGCCAGCTGCAAGTTGAAAGCAGCACCGTGAAGAGGCCCACATGAAGAGCATGGTGGTGACAGTGCTCCAACTGCAGCAGAATCCCAAACCACATCTTCACAGGAAACCTGTACCATCTGCTCAACTATTCCTTGCAGAGCTGAATAGATTATATCAGTTATCTATTGCTGTGGAACAAAGCACCCCAAAACATAGTGGCTGAAAACAACAATGATTTCTTGTTTCTCACACTTCTTTGAGTTAATTAAGTAGTTCTTATGGTGTTTTCTTCCTAGATTTACTCGTGTGACTGCAGTCAGCTACAGATTTAAGAAGGTGTCACTCCCATGTCTGGGGCCTCAGATAGGGATAGTTGGAATAGCTGGGACTCTAACGCCTATGGTTTTCTTACAGGGTTTAGCACAGTGTGATGTTCTCAGAGTGCCAAGAGGGTAACAGTAAAAGCTGCGAAGCCTTTTCAAGTCTGGGCTTGGAAGTTGCACAGTATTACTTCTGCCACATTCTATTAGGCAAAACAAATTTTAAAAAGTTAGCCTAGATTAAGAGATGAGGGAATAAACTCTATCTGTTAATGAGAAGATTTGCAAATAATTTTTGTTCACTTTTAATCCACAAGTCTACCCTCTGGCAATAATTATTTGCATTCTTCCCATATGCAAAATACATTCATCCCTCCAAGACACTTAAAGTCTCATCTAATGATTGTGTCAGGTTCGAAGTCCATGATTTTATGATCTTCCATCTGGTCCAGACATAAAATTTCTCACACATAGTTTCTCTTCATCCAGAGGTGAGATTTGCCTTCCAACATAGCACATCCTGGCCCCTGTTTGTTTCCTCTAAACTGTAATTCCAAATTAAACCACACACCCACCATACAATGTTGAAACAGGGACAGGGTAATCCCAACAGATATCCTCATTCAAAGAGGAGAGTAATAGGAGGCAACAGTAGTAATTGGTCCATAGTAATTCTGACATATGTATCTGGGCACGTATTTTCAGATTCCTCCACTCCAGGCAGAATTCCTTGATTAGAATCTGGCTCTACTCTTGACTCAATCCTCTTGGTTCTTGATTCCATCTTCTGAAATAACTTTTTTTTTTTTTAAAGAAATGATCTATGTTTACAGCCAAGTAGCTTTCTCAGCCTGCTTCTTGCTTGTAGAAAGTTGGGAGCCCAGAGGTCTCTTATCATTTAAACTGTTATGTATATAAAACTGTTCTTCAATCTGAGACAACTCCTTTAAATTATCATATTATTATTCTCTCTATTAGACAAAATTTATACCCATAATTCTGGGACAGGCCTCTCTCTACTAATGCTCTCTCTATACTAATGTTATAATAGAAATATAATGCAAGCCACAGGTGTGAGTCACATATGTGGGTTTTTTTCTGAAATTTTAATAGCCACATATTTTAAAAGAGTAAGAAGAAACAGATGAAATTTTAATATTTTATTTGATCCAGTATATCCAAAATGTTATCATTTCAACATGTGATCAGTATAGAAATTATTAAGATATTTTAAACTTTTTCATACTACATTTTTGAAACCCAGCATGTATTTTATACTTACAATACATCTCAATTTGGACTAGCTATATTTCAAGTGCCCAGTAGCTACACATCATTAGTGGTTACAACATACTGGGCAGCCCAGCTCTATATTACCCAGAGATTTTTTGGGGATGAAGCTTCTACGAATCTTAGAAGCCCTTTCATCCAGTTGAGAGGGTCTACTTAGAATTTCCTAAAGTCCTTTAGAGGCCTTAATACAGGATTTCATAGCCACACTCTAGATTAATCTTTACCCTGAAACCATTTCTTGCTTTGAGAATCCTTTGCCAGCTGAAGAAAATGAAATGAAGAGCAGTCCTACATTCCAATCCAGCATGTCCTGGGACCTCCTCATTTCTACTGTGTTTTGCTTGCAAACTAAATGATTCTTTCGTTAACTCACCCCTCTTTTTTCTACACCGTATCAGGCAGTGCTAAAAAAAATAGTATTTTGTCTAGAAATTGTGTTAGCAAGACCCATGAATTTATCAGGTACAGTTTTTGCCTTACAAGTTACCACAGGAGATGGTTTTGGTGATTGTTTCAAAAATATGGGTTGCCCTTCTTCCAAACTCCAAAAATAATTTCCTCTCTGCTCTTACAGCCTCCACCCACCATCTGGTCCCAAAGCACATATTTTAATTTTTATTTTATGGTGGCACTCCACTCACCAGTTTTTGTTTTTGTTATTCACTGCAGAGTAACAAATGATTCCAACACTTAGTGACTTAAAACAATAATTTATTA
>PVKP010013387.1:0-55669 GCA_004027715.1 Plecturocebus donacophilus | reverse complement strand
ATTTGCAAACTATTCATACCACAATGCACTAATATCAGGAATATAGAAATAGCTTGAACAACTCAATAGTAAAAATACAAAGAATCCCACTAAAATGTAGGCAAAGGACATGAACGGATATTTCTCAAAAAAAAGTCATACAAATGGCCTACAGATATATTCAAAGATGCCCAACATTACTAATCACCAGGAGAATACAAATTAAATCCACACTGAGATATAATTTTAACCCAAGTTTTAACAGAATGACTATCATTAAAAAGACAAAATGTAACAGATCCTGGAAAGGATGTGGAGAAAAGGGAACTCTTATACACTGTTGGTGGGAATGTAAATTTATACAGCTGCTATGGAAAACATTACGGAAATTTCTCAAAAAAAAAAAAAAAACAAAGACAAATAGAACTACCATACTATCCAGCAGTCCTATCACTGTGTATCTATTGAAAAGACAGAAAGTCAGTACATCAAATGAACACCTGCACTCATGTTTATTGCAGCCCAATGTTACTGTAGCACTGTTCACAATAACAGAGATGGAATCAAACTAAGCATCCATCAGTGGACAAATGGATAAAGAAAGTGTGCTTTATACGCACAGTTGCATACTATTTGGCCATAAAAAAATAAAATCCTGTTATTTTCAGAAACCCAGATCGAACTATAGATCATTATGTTAAGTGAAATAAGTCAAGCATGGAAAGACAAATATCACATATTCCTATTAATATGTGAAAGCAAAAAATCTCATAGATGTAAAAAGTAGAATGACAGATACAAGAGGCTGGAAAGGGTGTGTGGGTAGACAGGGTATGGATGGTTAGATAAAGAGGGGATGGTTAATGTGTATAAACATACAGTTAGATTAAAATAATAAATTCTGACACTAGATAGCACAGTAGGGTGATTATAGTCAATGACAGTGTGTTGTATACTAAAAGGTATACTCTTGTTTATCTGTTCTTATACCTATTAATATATTAGCATGATGAACAGATAAACAAGAATGTACTTATTAATATACAACACACTATTACTTTGTACAATTAACAGGTACAAATTAATAGGTACAAGAACAGAAGAACAAGAATGAAAGAAAAGTCTGTATGTCTCATATAAAAAGTAACAAAAGTAACAAAATAGCTAGAAGAGATATTTTCCAAAATGTTGAGGTAATAAATACTCAAAGGGATTTACATCCTAAATACCTATCATTACAATTTCTATGCATGTAAAAAAATCACATGTACTCAATAAATATGTAAAAATACAATTTATCAATAAAAAGTTGAAACATTTAAATGATTCAAAGCCTTTATATTTAATAATGTGTTGAATGTAAATACAGTTGACCCTTGAACAACTTGGGGGTTGGGGAGGGAAATTTACTTTATCCTTACAATAGTCATCAAGAGAAAAAAGTTGCTAAAAGTCATAATCAAATGTATTTACTATTGATTTATTGGAATTGAATCATCACAAAGGTCTTCATCCTCATCATTTTTGTGTTGAATAGGCTGAGAAAGAGAGGAAGAGGAAGCGTTGGCCTTTCTGCTTCAGAGATGGCAGAGGTCAAAAAAAAATCTGCATATAAGTGGACCCACACAGTTAAAACTTGTGTTATCCAAGGATCAACTGTACTTTGCTTAATCTAAGATGAAGAGGATTGAATTAATCAAACCTAGTTTTCTCCCTAATGTGTGTGTGTGTGTGTGTGTGTGTGTGTGCGTGTGTGTGCATGTGTGTGCACATGTGTGTGTGTCTATGTGTGTGTATATTTTGAGTCAAGGTCTCATTCTGTCACCCAGGCTGGAGCACAGTGGTATGATTATAGTTCACTGTAGCCTCGACATTCTGGGTTCAAACAATCTCCCGCCTCAACTTCCTGAGTGGCTCTGACTACAGGTATGTGTCACTACACCTGACTAATTTAGTTTTCTTTTCCTTTTGTGGAGACGGTGTCTCACTATGTTGCTCAGGTTGGTCCTGAACTCCTGGTCTCAATCAATCCTCTCACCTTGGCTTCCCAAAGGGTTGGCATTATAAGCATTGTGAGCCACTGCACCCAGCCCTTAGAATGTGTTCTTTTTAAATTTTTTCATTTGTATGAATTTCTTTTGAGACTGTAAAAAATTCCATTGGGACATATGATAGATTTTTCCAGAGTCCAAAAAGCATAATTAGTATCAACATGTAATATTAATTTATGACAGACTTAAAGTGACACACTGTGCCACTTCAAATAGAAGTTCTCAAGCATTATTCCTAAAAAATATGTGAATACTGGACCAAAAATGCTACCAAATTAAAATCAGGTCATGACAATATCTCAAAATTTGCAAACATAGAATACACATATATGTATACATGAGTGAGTTTGAATTACCATAGAATACACTGAGGACTGTGTCATTTAAACAACAGAACCGTATTGGGGTCTGAAAATTTAAAGATCAAGATTCCATCAGGATTCAGTTTCAGGTTGGGGCTCTCTCCTTTGCTTGCAATGGTCTCCTGCCTGTGTGCTTACATGGTAGACAAAAACAGAGAGAGAAAGAGAAAGGAGATTAAGATATTTCTCTCTTTCACTTTTTATAATGTCAGCAATCTTTTCAGACCAGGGACCCAGGCTTATGACCTCATTTAGGCTTCATTGCTTCCTTAAAGCCCTGTCTCTAAATACAAGCACTTTAGGAATTAGCGTTTCAACATACGCATTTTAGGAAGACACAATTAAATCCATAGCAATGTATAGGTCACAGATACACAAAGATACACACAAGGCAAATTTCTCAATTTGTAAATTTTTAAATCAGAAAGTTTATTTGTGTCTATTCTCATCTCTCTAGATAATGTAATACCTGCTGCCATTCACTAATTAAATCAATAAGGACTTTTAAAAAAAACCTACTATACATGAGACAGTTTCTACAATGTAATATGTGAAGACAGACGATTAACAAGAAATAAAAATCAAAAGTAAATAACACAGTATGTTAGAAGCTGAAATACACTAAAGAAAAATGTAGAGAAAGTTAACAGATATCAGAATGGATGAGCAAGAATGAAGGGTCTGTATGCCACACAAAAAAGGAACATTTGGGCAAAATTTAAAGGAGGTTTGACAATAATTAATCATAAAAATAACTGAGGAAATCATATTCTAGGCAAGGGAACTGTGAGGGTAAAATGCCTAAGAGAAGTTATTTAAAGCAGCAACAGGACAGCATGGCTAGTGAAGGTAATTAAGAAAGAGAGAAACCGAAATGGGTTAGAAGCCAGATTGCATAGAATTGCAGAGGCAGTTAGCTGTAAACTCTTTATTAAACTGTAAGTGAAAATGGGAATCATTAGAGCATTTGAACAGGAGTATTCTAATTTAAGGAAAATTTTTAAAGAATTTATATTGCTGCTATATTGAGAATTGAAGAGGATAGATAACAAAAGAGGAATCAGAGACCAGCCAGGTGGCTATTAAAATAATACAGGTAAGAGGCATCTAACTGTGTTTCTCACCGGGGTGGTAGCACTGGTTAGTACAGATTTCTGAATACTTCTTGAAAGTACTGGTATTAGTCTCTTCTTACACTGCCATAAAGAACTACCTGAGACTGGATACTTTATAAAGAAAAGAGGTTTAACTGACCCACGGTTCTGCAGGCTTAACAGGAAGCATGACTGGGAGACCTCAGGAAACTTAAAATCATGGCAGAAGGTGAAGGGGGAGCAAGCACATCTTACCATGGCAGAGCAGGATAGAGAGAGACAGAGAGAGAGAGAGAGAGAGAGAGAGAGAGAGAGAGAGAGAGAGAGAGAGAGAGAGAAAGAGAGGGAGAGAGGGAGGGAGAGGAAGAGGGCAAGTACTACACTTTTAAACCATCAGATCTCGTGAGAAATCGCTATTACAGGAACAGCATGGAGAAAATTCACCCCCATGATCCAATTACCTCCCACCAGGTCCTTCCCCTGACACATGGGGATTACAATTTGATCTGAGATTTGGGTGGGGACACAGAGCTAAATTCTATCAGTAGTGTTCAAGAAAGATTTACTTATAGTTTGCACGTAGGTGATTTAACATCAAAGGACATAGTTAATTTATATTTGTTATATTTTTATCACTATATTTTGCTGCAAACAGCAACAAGACTTTTATCAAGTCCCAGATCTAGTTCTAAAATTAATATTCTGGAATGCAAAAATGTTTCAATGAAAGTAGGCTATAGAGAGATTCAACATAGACTAGCTTGACATATTAAGTACATTAGAAATCACTGGAGCTTAGTGAAAAGCTAAATTTAAAGTAGGTAAAATGGTTATTTATTAAAGCAATGCCACTCCTTTCTTTAGGTATCATAACAACTTAATAAAATCTTCAAATATGTTCAGTTCTCTGTAGACAATAGTATGATACATTCTGTTGGCTTAACGTCCTTAAAATGCCTACTTGTTTATGGTTTCAGGAGTCTCTCTAAAGGCATAGCTGAAAAATTTTAGCCCTGGATGCGGTCATACTTTTGACTTCAGTCTGGTTTGAGGCTGATACTACAGTAGCTGAAGGTCACTATTAATTAGAATCAAATCTCTTTATATGCTAGCTATTTCTAATTCATTTCTGCTCTCAGATTTCAAGACCAGCTTCTGGCTCCATATATGAGATTTGTCTGCATCAAAAGGGAAGTGTGCGTATGTCTTAGCTTGTATGTGAAGAGGCTAAGAGTCATGAGGTCACAGAAGTATAGAATTGCCTTTCAGAAGTTCCTGGGAGCTCAATTTCTGGTTCTCATATTTGGTTATTGTTGAAGACACACAATCCTGGAGTGGCACAGTCCAATGCTACTGGCTCATCCCTGCTAACATGTAGGCTTCTAGGTCCTGTTTCTAATATATGATTGTTTATCTGTGGTACTTTCAGTATAATGCTGGTTCCATAAAATAAATTGCCATTTTAGCCTCCTTTTTCTAGATGTAAAAGTGTAGGGGCAATTTTATGGGTGTTTAATTTTTAAAAAAGTAAAAATGAAATACAATATGAAAGCCAGATGCATGCATCTGTATTCCTATCTATTCCGAAGCCTGAGGTGGAATGATCGCTTGAGCCCAGGAGTTCAAATTCAGCCTAGCTGACACAAGATCCTGTCTCTAATACACACACACACACACACACACACACACACACACACACACACACAGTGTGTATAAATATATAAATAATATATATGACATTGTGTGTATAAAGAAATATATGTATATGTACACACAATATTAAAGTAATATTTCTGTGAGAAATGCTTAAGAAAAAAACTATATTTAATCTGGAGAGCTGTGCCATTCTGGCAGGTGTCTGAATGCTCTTTGCTGAGATAGACAAAGCTTTGTCCTGTTATGCAGGATATGTCTTGTATCCTAGCTGTTTATTTCTGAAAACTCAGTCCACAAAGGATAACTGGGCTAAGAAATCTATTTTAACAAGATAGTGCAGAGAATAGAACATCTTAGTCAGTGACTGAAAAGTTCTTGCTTCAACCTCTAGACAATGTCCAAAGATTTTGCCCCAGTTGTTTTTTTGTTACCTGCCTACAAGCAGAGAAGCTTGATATAGGTCAGGACCCTTGTCAGTGTCACAGTAACCCAAGTGCTATTGAGGGTACCAGAACCACAGGAAGCATCAAAAGGAATGCCGATTCCACAGGAGTGGAGAGGGGGGAATGTGCACATCGTGAGTGTATCTCTCAATTGCCCGGAGACCCTGATTTCTGAGTTACTAGTTTGAAAAAGAAGACCCAAAAACAGCCACATACAGGGGGACTTCAAAAAGTTCGTGGGAAAATGGAATTAAAAGGTAAAAATATAAACTTTATTTCTCAAAATAAGCTCCAGAAAGTTCAAGACACTTTTGCAAGTGATGATACTAGCCATTTAATTCATCCCTAAAGAACTGATGGTGCTTGGAATTTAATCCTGTCAATTAGTCTTTTTATTACATTATTACCTGAAGATAAATTGGTACTTTTTATATTTTTTTTAAGGTTAAGAAGCCAAAAGAAGTCAGAAGGAGCCAAATTAGTACTGCAAGGTGGAAGTCTAATTATTTCACATTGAGACTCGTACAAAATTGCCCACGATTGGTGGAGATGTTGTTATGGTAGAAAAGGATCTATGATAAACGTTTCCCCAGGCAGGATTTTGCCAGAGTTTTGGCTAACTCTCCCAAAACACTCTCATAATAAGTGGATATCATCATTCTTTGGTCTTCCAGAAAGTCAAAAGGCAAAATGTATTTGGCATACTAAAATAACTATCCCTGCGATCCTTGCTCTCAACTGGTCCACTTTTGTTTTGACTAGACTGCTTTCACCTCTTGATAGTCATTGCTTTGATTGTGTTTTGTCTTCAAGACTGTAGTGGTAAAGTCACTTTTCACCTCCTATTACAATTCTTTTATATTTTTTATTTTTGAGACAATGCCTTGCTCTGCCACCTAGGCTGGAGTGCAGTGGCACCTTTGTAGCTATTGCAGCCTTGAAATCCTGGGATCAAGCAATTCTCCAGCCTCAGCCTCACAAGGAGATGGGACTACTGACATACACCACCATACCTGTCTGCTTAAAAAAAAAATTATAGAGATGGGGGGGTCTTGCAATGTTCCCCAGGCTGGTATTGAACTCCTGGCCTCAAGAGATCCTTCTACATCAGCCTCCCAGAATGCTAGGATTACAGGCATTAGCCACAATGCCTGACCGTTCTGTTACAATCTCTTAAAAAAATAAAATTGTAAAAAGCTTCAGAATCTTGATCCCAGTTGTTGGGAAGTTTCATTGATAGCTCTGCCCTTGTCTGCATCTGATCTGGATGCAATGGTTTTGCCACCCCTTGAGAAAAAAGTTTGCTTAACTTTCATTTTTGCAGTCAAAATTGTGTAAGTCAAATCAATTTAGATGTCCATGGTGTTGGCTATTGTTTCTACTCTCAATTGTCGGTACTCTTCAATTAGTGTATATTAGTCTATTCTCACACTACTGTAAAGAACTACCTGAGACTGGGTAATTAATAAAGAAAAGAGATTGAATTGGCTCACGGTTTTGCAGGCTGTATGGGAAGCATGGCTGAAGAGGCCTCAGGAAACTTTCAATCATGATGGAAGGGGAAGCAGGCACATCCTACATGGCTGGAGCAGGGGAAGAGAGAGGGAAGGGGGAGGTACTGCACATTTTTAAATGACCAGATCTATGAGAACTCACTATCAGAACAGCAAGGGGGAAATCCATCCCCAAGATCCAATCACCTCTCACCAGGCCCCTCCTCCCACATTGGGGATTACAATTCCACAGCAGATTTGGGAAGGGACACAAATCCATGCCGTATCATAGAGCATGAAAATTAATTTTTATGTTGCAAACTGACATGAATGGTGCGCTTTTGCGGGTTTCATATTCAACATTTCCTTTTCTCTTCCTAAAATGAGTTATCTGTCAGCTGCTGATTTATTTGGGACATTGTCCCCATATGCTCTTTGTGAAGTGTCAATGATTCTACCATTTATGTTATTAGTCTGTCATCGCACTGCTATAAAGAACTGCCCAGGACTGGGTAATTTATAAAGAATAGAGGTTTAATTAACTCACAGTTCCTCATGGCTGAGGAGGCCTCAGGAGACTTAGAATCATGGCAGAAGGCAAAGGGGAAGCAAAGATTTCCTATACATGGTGGCAGGAAAGAGCTAGCAAGGGCAGGAAAAACTGCCTTATAAAATCACCAAATCTCATGAGAACTCACTCACTATCATGAGAACAGCATGGGGGCAACAGCCCCCATGATCAAATCACCTTCCATTAGATCCTGTTCTTGACACATGGGGATTGTGAATATTACAATTCAAGATGAGATTTGGGTGGGAACACAAAGCCAAACCACATCACCATTCTTTCACCCCAGCTTCACCATCAGTTTGATGTTTGGTCTTGCTTCAATTTTAACAGAATTCATGTTGCTCTAATAGTGGCTTGTTTCAAACTGACATCCTTCTTAGTGCTTCAAACTAGATCCTATTCAGACATTTTATAAAATTTTAATGCATTTACTTTGGTGCAGAAACATTTTGAATTCCATGCATAGTTTTTTTGTAGTAAACATTTTCCATGAACTTTTGAAGACCCCACTTGTCTGCCTTATCTCATTATGAAGCACTGTTTTACATTTATATGAAAGGTATCATCAGCTAGTTTACCTTTTACAAGTATCTGTATCAAGAAGTGAAGACAGAGGAAAGACTTGGTGAGAATAATCAAGGCATGGAGTGTACATACACTCTGAGGAGCTAGTTTTTCCATTTTGAAGCAAGCCTTTTTAAAAGGAAAAGTGTGGCTTGATTACCATCCTATTCTACAATCTAACTGTAGGTGCTATAAGCTATAGACTAAAGATTTGGCTACAGTGTAGACTAGTCTACTAAGTATATCCTTCATCTATTTTCTCTCCAAACTCTAACATCAACATGTCACTTGGCTGTGAGCATCGCTCTCACAGATTTACTTCTACCCAACTTTAGAAGCAGGTGGCTTGATTTACCCAATATAGAAGTCTGTGGATTTTCTCCTTAAATATAACTAAACATTATTTGTTCAAGATAACATCAGTTTTGTTATTAAGGTAGTCAGAGAGCAAATCTCTAATGCGTTTGCTTGCCTTTTAAAGAATATCTAAGCTTTAAAATTGATATGACCATGTCTTTAAAATTGCATTTAGCTGGATATGGTGGCTCACACCTGTAACCCCAGCACTTTGGGAGGCCGCAGTGGGCAAATCATCTGAGGTCGGGAGTTCGAGACCAGCCTGACCAACATAGAGAAACCTTGTATCTTAAGAATACACAATTAGCCGGGCCTGGTGGTGCATGCCTGTAGTCCCAGCTACTCGGGAGGCAGAGGCAGGAGAATCGCTTGAACCCAGGAGGCAAAGACTGCAGTGAGACAAGATTGCACCGTTGCACTCCAGCCTGGGCAACAAGAGCAAAACTCTGTCTCAAAAATAAAAAAAAAGAGAGATTGCATTAAAAAGAAGTCCAAATAAAATTCAAAGAAACACACAAAGTAGATCCAGAACAGATTCCCAAACATTTAAAATGGGATAAAGGATGCTCAGTCTGCTAACAGAGGTTTTAAATAAACCATGTAATTTCTAATAAGTTTAAATTAGATGAATTCTTCTGGTCCAATTTATAAACAAAATTTGGCTCAGCAAAATTTAGTAAGCTATGTTAAAAATGTTTTGCAATGAAGTGGAATATGACATGTCTTCTATAGTAATCTGATAACCATTAACATGTCCTTCAGGCTATCAAACTTGTTTATAGTTTTATTGTTTGAAATAGAGATGATTAGCATTTTGGTAGAATAAATGATAAATCAAAGGTAAGTGACAGAAGAGGATTTTGACCTATACTTCACATTTAGAACTTCATTTATGTTTCATCATCAGAAATAAAATCATTTAAAAGAAAAACATGCATTCCTTTACAAACTACTAGAAAATAGATTATGAACCTAAGAATATTTAAAAGATTTAGAAACTTTAGTTGTGTAGATATAAACTATCTATCTTTACATAGGAAAATGCAAGAATACAATAAAACACATTCTGACGGAAGATTTTATGTGTGAAATAAGCAAAAAGAAACTATGTTTCTGTCTTGATAACAGCATATCAGAAAAGTAAAGCCATTTTGTCATTTTAAATTCCATTTTCTTTAAGTTTAATTGAGCTTCCAAATGCTGAACCAGCAAAAAGTAATGTAAAACGTGTATTAGCCAAAAAAAAAAAAGTTGGCAACAAATGTAAATCATTTGGAAACTCTATTTCAGAAATGTCTTTAGGCTTTAGAATTAGTCATGACAGCTTCCATTTTTATTCCATAGATGTTTCCCTTGGTAATCACCTTCTGTCTGGTAAACACAGTACTATTAAGAGAAAGAGAAATTGCCTAAGACTTTGACATGTTTATTGGTCAACAGTGTGCTTGTTATTTGGTTTTTTGGAAAGTATATATAATATATTTTAATTCAACTAGCCCATTCTTATGTGACTGAAATCACTTTAAATATAGTTAGAGTTATGTACTATATAGAGTTATAGCTAGTTACTTGGTGAACCTATTAGAAGGTTATTCTAGTCATGTGTGATGTGACATCAGAATCTCTAATAATACTTCTAATAAAATCAACTTTTTACTATAAAAATTTATTAAATCCTTTATGATTTCTAAAGAACTCTAATGACAATATTATTTATTATAAATATAAAATTTCTGTCTCCCAATTAGGGTCATGATTTTAGTAGTTACACAAATATTTATAATCCTCATGTATTACGGCAAAAATAAATCATGTGGCTAGAAATAAATGAGAGGTTCAGGTGAGGTGAGATGGATTCAAAATAACAAACAAGTGACAGAAACTATTTATGTCAGAAAACATGAGAACATTGGGGAAAAAATGAAAAGCAATTCTTAAAATAGAGAAGACAATAAAGAAAAAAGTAGCAAGGTCGAGGAGATAGGTATTTAAGCATTTGAAAGAGAAAAGGAAATGGTATTCAAGATACAAAAGAAACAGAAAATAATTTAAAAAGTTTTTCTAACATATGCATTTATATAACCTCATTGTTTTTGAAATCTACAGTTCATTAAAGAGCACACAGTCACAGCTAGCTTCCTGTTTGAAGAAAAAGAAAAGAGTCCCTTGTTCAAATATATAATTCACAAAAATCTCATCATGTTTTTCATTTTTCTCTAGTATAAATTTATGTTAATTGCATGCCGCTTAAATGTGGTTTTACATATTTACTCTCAGCAGCTCACTTTTAGAGCTACATTTATTTTCCCACAAATGAGTCTTTCAAATCTTCAATAAATGTTCTTTCAATATTTGATACGGTGGTATATATGCGTTTGCTGTCTTATCCTAAATTAAATGTTTATTTGAGACACTTCATTTAAAGTGTTTTCATTTTCTACTCATTTTAGTTGGAAAAGCAATCATGCAGTCTCATTGAAGCTATCTCTCCTCTGCCATTATTGTTCTTGTTAGTTGTGAAGTAACCTGAAAGGGGGAAAAATAAAGCAAAATGAGAAACACATGCAAACAAATTGTAGTTTCCATTCTTTACAATGGATATACAGCACATACTAAAAAAAGGCTTGGCAGTAATCTCTAGCTGTGCCAATTCGTTTCACAAAAACCTATTCGTTCATTCATAACAACAAAATAATACAAAATGAATGTCACTAGGGGGAAAATCCTTTACTTAATAATCACATCAACAGCATGTACATTTTTTATTTTTGTACATTAGAACATGGGAACAAAAAGCTTTCATCATAAATAAGGAATTTGTGGTTTATATGTGAGAAAATGGCTGGATAGCAAAAAAAAATATTTTTCTTATTGATTACAATTGCAGACAAAATGTCACGGAGTCTGTGAACAAACTATATTACTTCATTTTTTTTTCTTTCCACTGATGATTTTCAATATATTAGTATATGCCTCTATCATTTCTAATGCTCACACCATAGGCATAACTTTACTCCTCTTTCTCATGTTAAGGAAAAAACCTATGATTCCTTTACCTCCTTATTTTCCCCTTGCTATTTAGGAAGTAGATGATTCATCTACTAGAGTGTAAACCAAAAGGTATTGGAGACAGGTCTCAATCAATTTACCAATTTATTTTGTCAAGGTTAAAGACATGCCTACCAGAAGAAATAAATATGAAACCACAGGAATAGTCTGCAGTCTGTTCCTTTTGCCAAAGATAATTTTGAGGGCTTCAAATATTTAAAGGGGAAAATCGGGCTGGTGGGGAAATAAGGAGGGTGTGGTAATCCACACGTTGGAAGCGAAAGGAGCAGGTAGGGTAATAATCAATTACACGTTCATCTAGCACTCAATAAACTGGCACTTTACATAAGATAAGGTGAACTTACAGTAACTATCTGGGGACATATTTAACCTTTAAATATTTAATCTGTAGCTATCTGCTTAGGAACAAAAGGAAAGGCAGTTTCTTGCATGACTCAGTTTGCAACGAAATTTTTTTTCCATAGTGAATTGAGGTCCAGAAATTTTCTTTTCTTTTCACAAAGGCATAGTCACAAGTTCTGAACCAGCATATTTATTTCAGCTTGAGGTAAATAGAAAAACATGTATTTAGAACTTAAGGTAAGATCCCATAATCTCTTCAGTTGTTGGAATTCCAGACTTAGCAAATTAAAATCGTGTGCCCACTTAAAATCTGAACTTGAGATAAACAACATGTATCTTTTTAGGACGTGAAAGGAAAATAAATGTCGAGACCATAACTCACCAAGCCAGAGGGAAACGTCAATCTGGGAACCGGGTCACACAAGTCTGCTGCCCCTTTGGTTCCTAAATTAGATAGCTGCAAAGATAAAAAACTACATACCTCCCTCACAATTTGATCACAGGAAATTCCTTCTGGGTCCTAAGATTTTACCCTAAAACAGCTATGTTGAATTTATAGCTTATCTTCACAGGTGAGGGACAAAGAACAGAACTCAAAATCATCCCTTTGCTCACCTGAGAAAAATGCATATCTGATCGCTTCCTCTGCCCTATTCTTTATGTTATCAAATGTAAAAATGCAGATTCATGGAACCAGACTAAGGCATAAATAATTACACCTCTACTCACCTCTATGTTATAAGTAAAATTCGATGCTGCAAAAGAAATAGCACTCAAAGATAAATTCGCTCAGCAAGGTAGTTTACCTCTACAGAAGGATGGAGCAATGGTTGGCTGCATGCTTGGACAAGGGGGGAAGGGGTATTTATGCCTGACGGGTGTCGTCCCTACTGCTGTATCATTCCCTTATTGCCTAGGGTTAGACCACACAAACTAGACTAATCCTGATTGGCTATTTTAAAGAGAGCAGTGGGCCAAGTTGGAGGGGCAGGGTGGGTGTTCTGGTAGGAAAGATGGTTACGGGTTGGTCGGAGCAGGTAGCCATGGTGACGTAGGTCAAAGAAGGTGACCGGAGCAGGTGACTGGAGAAGGTGCCCAGGATGAGTCAGGATAGAGCCTGGGGAACATATGTGAACTGATTAGAATTGGTGGAGAAGGTTGTTTACTGAAATTACAAGGAAAATAAACTTTAAAATAGAGAATTAAAGAGTAAGAGAGCTGAACACACTGACTTATTTATTCTTTGAAGAGAAACATGGGTTCACTGTAACACACATGTATATTGTTCACTTGGTGAAAGGATCAAGGACTCAAAAGAATGCAACAGTTTGTCTCTTATCTACTCACACCTTTAAAAAATTTATTTCTCTTTTGCAAATACCTTCCCTTTTCCCTCTAAGAATTAAAGCCCTAAAAATCATATTTGGCAAAAGACACAGACCTGTCTCTTGGGCATGGATCATTAACTTTGGCAGATAAACCCCCTAAAATGATGGAGACTCACCTCAGTAATTTTCATTGATTTTTAAGTATTTATATCAAATACAATGCTTGGGACATATATTTTAAAAATCTAATCGTTGTTTATTTGAAGTTCAAATTTCATTGAGCTTTCTCTATTTTATCTGGCAACCCTATTTGGGAGAAACATTATGCTCCCAGCTATAGAGCTTTATTTCTTAATTTTTCCTCTGTTGTTTAAGCAGTAAGAAATACTAAATTACACAGTTTCTCCTCCATTAGTATGGTAAGTTACTAAAGGCTGAAATAAAACAAAAAATTACTTAAATAAAATTCATTAATTTAATCACTCTATTAAATGAAAATATTGAACTCATTCCCTTTACGTTTACTAAGTTAATCTGATTGAAGCAATATTCATTCCCTACTCACTAATCCTGTTTATTAGTTTAAATTTTGTGGTGCTATTTTATGTACTTCAAGTCACAGATCACTTCACCAGAATACTATGTATATTGCCTGCCTGGCATTTACTTTATAATCTGATAAGAAATTTTTTTGTTGTGCATGAGTATTTGAGAAACAGTACTTTTTCAACTTTTTGTCTACATTTCCTTTAATACTCTCTGGAGAAGGATGGAAGAGGAAGACAGAGACAATGGGAGACAGACTACAAGGTTCCTTCTTGATAACTTTTAAACTTTCTTTCAATGCATAGCTTTTTTTAAAAAAAAGAATATTCAAAGACAATGATCTTAACTATCACCTCTATTTACATAAATCTCAAATAGAAGATTTTGCTAACCAATATCTTTCACGTTTCTCACAGGTCTAACCCTCCTTAGCAACTTAGTAACAATGAGGTATGGAATGAATATAGAAAGCTTTGAGTTACTGCAGGTGACATAATCTATGGTCTTTAAAAGTAACGCATAAGTTTAGTGGTTAAATGTTAAAACAAATCAAAAGGTCTGCTCTCTTTGTTGCTGGCTTTTTTTTAATCTAATATACTTTCCTATCAAATCTTAACTATTTACCTTAGTGCGTTTAAACTCCAGTAAAAGCATCTTTGAAATATAGAAGTTATCTTCAACAAAGATAGAAAAAGTCAATATATACATATATATGCACATATATATTTGATTTTCACCAACTGCATGAGTGTGAATCTCTGTAGGCACATTGCTTTAAGTTAATGTTGTCTGGGACTATGAATTTTTTCCTTTTATCCTATAGAAACAAGTTCTTCTGAACCCCATATGTGAGAAACTGTATGTCACCTTGGCTTAATGAGCTCTGTAAGGTCTGACTGTGCCATGGATGGCATGGTGACCCCTGTGACCTGCACGTACACCTCTGGAGGGCCTTCTGGAATTAGAAAATCTGAAATAGCTGGAAAATCATGAAAAATGGAAGGACGATCAACCCCTGTGGCACCTAACTGACCTGAGACATTCTTCTATGGTTTCTTATTCCAGCCTCAGTGGACAGGGCCATTGGACTTTGTAACCGACCTTGGTCACCCTCGTGACTCCACACCCTATGACCCCCTCAGCTTGCAAAAACTGCCCAAACCTATAAAACCAACTCCTATCCCACCGCCCTCTGCTGATTCTCTTTTCAGACTCAGCTAACCCGCACCTGGGTGAATAAATAGTCGTGTTGCTCACATAGAACCTGTTTGGGGCAGTTGTCTCTTCATTCAGAGCGGGCATTTTAACAAGCTCCTTCTAATGCTCCTTTCTTTTTTACCAAAATTTCAGCAACTCGAGTGGTAGGCTTCTTCATTTCTAGAGCTGGCATTAGTATTCTGTTTTGTTGCAAATGCCTAGGAATGCCCTTTTATTAAAAGTTACTTAGGATAAAAATCCTTGAAAATTATTGGCCCCCTGCCTATTTGACTTTTAGAAATTTCCCTAGAGTTATGCAAAGAACAATAACACAAATCACAAAGATATTAATAATTATAATAGTAGAAATATGTCAAGCTTAACTGCTTAGATAATCGCACTATAAAAGGGTAGGATTTAATTAAGAGAAGAATTTATTTGGGAGGCCTAGACTGGTGTATTCTCCTTAAAATGGATTTATTTGTTATAAGTTTACCAGATGGTTCAAAATTCATAGCACAGCACATCATATGCTTAGAAGAGGAATTTGAGACCTATCCATTTTGCAATGAGTAAACATTTAAAGACTTTTCTAAAGTTTTTGGTTGATATATTTTATATTAGTAAATAAGTGTGCTAATTTTAGAAACACTTAAGAGTAAGCATTTTAAATCATCCCCTTATTCATGCTATATCATTCATGACATATGAGATATCATGAATTTTCCTCCACAGTAACAACTTTTAAATGCAGTCTGGAAAAACAGTGATTTCTAACGTGATTTATTATGTCATGTCATCACCTTCAAATAATTTATGTAACTATGTTTATGTGGTGCAACATCCATCACATGTCAGTAATACTATAAATTTGAGCTATCCTTTGCATATTTGCCTTTATTTTTAATTCCTGTTCATGCTTGGAGGGCTTTAAAGTAAAAATTCAAAAAGTTATGATCCATAAATACTTTTTAAAAAAATCTTACCCAAGCATGCAGAATCATTTTAATAGTCTAGGCAAATTCATTTAAATGAAGAAACATTTAAAAATGAATAATCTGCTATAGAGCTACTTACATTAATTCTTCTTAAAATGAAGTGTTTAAAAGTTCATTTACTCATAATAATGCAACTGAACAGTTTTCTCCATTTAATTAGCTGTTATTTCTATCAACTATTTAAAAATACCCCACATTCAGCAAATCTTCATTATCTGAGCCTGAGATTGGCCAGATGTGCCAAAACAAATTTAAGATAAAATATACCTATATATAAATTCTAGACCCAAAGAAATCAGTATGTAAAACATCTTGCATCCGATGATCCACTCTGAGAAAAATGAAAAAATGTGTAACTCCCAAGTGGCACAAAAATTAAGTTTGTCTTAGGAAAATAAAATATCATTGGAAAAATGCCAAACATATATTATAATAATATCTCAGTGGATAATTTGACAAAAGTCTATATATAAATTTTTCTTACTTTAAAAAATTATTTTATAGCATGTATTCATCTTTTTGAAAAACAAAATAAAGAAACTTTTCTCAGGAGACCCCCTACCATAATAAATATTTGGATAAGAGCCAGAATACAGACCTGGTGTTCTAGGCCCACATTCCCCTTTACTTTTACAGTAATCTTTAACAAGATATGTAACATGCTATGTGTTCAGTGCCATTTTCTATGAAATGAAGTAATTATATTTAAACTCTGTAAAATATATAAAGTCCCACAAACATATAATTTGACAACTTAAAGTTGTCTTTCAGCTTTTCTTTTCTCTTTAACAAAATGAAAGGTCCATATAACCCATGAGATTTTAATATTCTCAAAATTTGATTCTTTGAATATTTTGAAGTTACTGGTTAATGATGTTATTAAATTTATTACATTAAGTAGATAAGTGTGTTAGGAACTCTTCATCTCATATTTTAAAAATGTAATCAATTCCAATTTTTAGTCTGATAACAGATCATTAAAATCTAAATATAACCCTGTTCATAAGATTAACTAAGATTATTAGTGAATTTTATATCAATGTATTATGTGCCATAAGCATTGAAATGTGGGCTTTCTTTTTTCACTTTGATATCGTTTGAGTTAACAATTTGACTCTCCCTGAGAATTCTCAGAGATAGGGTATGAAAAGGGGATAAAATAAGGAAAATATAGACGAGGAAGAGGTAGAAATAAGAATGACCAAAAAAAAAAAAGCCCATAATGTATATTATAGGTAGTTTCAAAGCCTGAACCAAAATTAATTACTGTAAAATGGATTGCAAGCTTTACCAAGCCAGTTTGAACATTGTGATAAGGTTCAAATCCTGGTGGATTTATATTGAATATTTTGATGTAAAATAATTAAGTAAATGCTCAGCATTATGGCTAACACATAGGGAATTCAATTATTTTGTTTTACTACAAATCTGATTACAAACTTATGAGTTACATAACTGTTTAGTTATTATTTTCATTCAATTAGCATTAATACTTCAAGTATTTAATTTTTTTCTTATTTTCTATTTTTACAGAGCATTAACTCCAACAAATTTATTTGTTTGGATGTATTAGGTAGGAAATAGAATAGGATAGTGAGTAGGACTCTGACAATAACCTCTACAAGCTTATAATATAGTATGAGATGGAAAAAAGACATTAAGGAATAAAACACTGTAGTATATTATAGGTTAATTTTTTTAAAATATGCAATAATTAGAACAAGAATTAATATATAGCAGCAAGCATCAAAAAAGAATAGTTCTAACAAATAGGGAAGTAGGAAAAGCTAAAAAATTCATATTTGATTTGCGTCTTTAAAAAAATCATTGAAAAATGATTTCATGCATTTATTGATAAAGATAACCTATATAAATTAAATTTGAGTAGCTGGGCCTGGTGGATCACGCCTCTAATCCCAGCACTTTGGGAGGCTGAGGAGGGCCCACCAATGGGTGAGGATATCGAGACTATCCTGGCTAACATGGTGAAACCTGGTCTCTACTAAAAATATAAAAATTAGCCGGGCATGGTGGCGCACATCTGTAGTCCCAGCTACTTGGGAGGCTGAGGCAGGAGAATCACTTGAAACCAGGAGGTAGAGGTTGCAGTGAGCCGAGATCATGCCACAGCACTCCAGCCTGGCAACAGTGATATTCCATCTCAATCAATCAATTAATCAATAAATGTGAGTGTATTGAATGGCATCAATTGTGAATTTATTAATACAAAATAATCGTTGAAATAGACTACGAGCATAGGTTTTGCTTTCAAAACTGATCTGCATTTATTTTGTACCTAAGAAATCTCTTTAAAATATTGTGTTTAAAATAATATAATTGACTCTTTTTGAATTACCATTGACACATATCTGCTTTTGTGTTTTTAGACAGGACTGTGGGTTAAATGTACTTTGGGAAATAGCTTCCGTATTGCCAACAAGTGAGATGTCTTCAAGTAGCACTAAGGGAGCTATTCTTCTAAAATTTATGCTCTAAATGTGTATAGAAATTGCTGTTTATCAAAAATTAATATACTCACAGATCCCTCTAAAATATGTAAAATATTCATGTTACATATGAAATTTATAGTTTAAACATAAAACTCAGGAAACAAAATGTGATATTCATTCATTTCCATATGTAGATCATTATACATGCATTATATTAGGACAATGAAACAGATGCTAAACCAGATTTCCTTCTCACACAAATACACAATACTATTGACTCATTCGTCAACAATGTGATAAATATTCCGGACACGGTACTAGGTTCTGGGCTTATTGTTGAAAACATAAAGGACAAGACCCTTAACTTACTCATGCTCAGATTGTTATCTGAGATGGATACATGGTGAAGCTAATACTGAATTTTGTCATGAGATAATGATTCCCTACGCAGTTTGGATTTATGTTTAGTATTTTGTCTTTTAAGTAATTCAATGTGATAACATCTTATATAGCATGAATAGGGCATTTTAGGCCTCTGAATTTCTGGTATGTTTCTTTCTCTAAAGAAGAGAGCGCTTTCTCTCACGATTTAAAGAAAAGGAGATCCTTACTAGTAACAGGCAGACAGAGATAGTACCCAAACACCTCAACCCATTGGTGGAGGGGTAAGGATAGTCTTATCTGTCTCTGAGATAAGGCTTTTTCTCCTTTACCAAGGTATTAAGTAGTAGCCAGGTCAGAGTAGATCCATCTTTTCACATTTGAGAGTCTTTTAACTTTAGTACATTTTAGAGTTGCTTTGTTGGCATTTCTTAGGCTTAATTTTGATTAGCCTGAATATGTTAGAATGAACCTGAAGTGATTTCCCATCACATATACAATAAAAAAGTGTAATTTTGGCATTGATTCTTGAGCTCACTTTCCAAAACTTCAGCATCTCATCCCTATCCACACCCCACTGGGGCAGAACATCCCCCTTTACACCTGGAATAGAGGAAAAGAAAAGCTAACTACAGATAGACTAGTTTCCAAGAAAGAAAAGGATAGAGAGACACATTACCAGTGCATGCACACCATCTTCTGCTAAACCAATCAATCAGAAGAATAATTCCTGTTGTTCCTGCCTGCTTAGGTCACAAGGGGCACAGAGTAGAGGGCGGTAGGAAGCCAGGATCTCCCACTGCTGGCAGAAAACATCAGGAGTGAAAAAGTAGCTCCCCTCCCACCCAATAATGCCCATTTTGCCCATAGGCAAGCTAGATGATCTGACCTCCTACTATTCTGCCCCTTCAGCTACATTGAACTCCTGATTTTTGCTCCAAGGTTGTAAGCATATTCCCATATCAAGGAACTCTAGTCTCACAACTTAAAATGTCTTTTTTTTTTTTTGCTGGATTCCCTGCAGTTTGTGACCTTGTTTCGTTTGGGTATCTTTTTAAATGGTACCTTATCTGAAAGGCCTGCCCAGACCATCCTTTTTAATACAGGCTAATGCTTTATTTGGTTCATAGACATGGTGACTATTTGACATTACAGAAAATCATTACATTGTAGAAAATCACTACCTTATAGAAAATAACTTTTATTATTTTCTATTTCCACAACTGGACCTTAAGTTTTGCAAGGATTCTGGTAAATACATTTCCTGAAGTATATGCTTCTCCTGTAAAGTGACTAATAAATTGTAGATCTTCAATATTTGTTAAATAAAGAAAAACACTAAGTGGCCTCTTTATGTCTAATGGGGAAATCACAAAATACTAGGTTTTATTCTCCTTTGGAGCACACATAGATTTAAGATAATTGCAAATCAAATAATATTCATAAAGCCAAGATTAGCAATGAGATCTAAGCTTTTTTGTTGTATCAAGAAATTAATTTTAGCCATTTTGAATCAATTAAGATAGGCAATTTTAATTTGCAAGTTATTTATAATATCTCCAGAAAACCCAAGTTTAATCATATGTAATAAGTTAAGCAGATTGATTAGACAGATTTAGGTTTTTAAGTCAGACAGATTTGGGATAAAATCTCTACTTAATCACACAGTCTATGACCTCAAATAGGACACTTTTTTTTCCAAATCTTAAGACTTCATTTTGAGACATTTTCAAATCTTAAGACTTCATTAATATTGATCCACAATGAATTGCTTATATATATTATTTACAGTTTACAAAACAGTATATGACATAAAGTAAAGGCTTAATAAATAGTAGTTACATAACAACATTACAAAACATTAATTATATGAAAATAATCTAAAATGTAATGTTTATATACAATTGTGCAGAAGTACAATAATCAAATTACTGGTTGATATAAAAAGTACTGAGTCATCTCTGATGATCTACATCAGTTGGAAACTGGAATGTCAACAGGAGTTAGGCAGGTAACCTGCAAATGAAGCTGGATATAGGAGGACTGTGGTAATGGAACTCATGCTCATCTAAAGGTGCAGCTGAAGCTCATCTCTGGCCAATTATTGCCAAGAGATAAAACTGGACCACTATTGTAGGTCTATTGCTGTTGCTTTTTCATTTTGTGTGGATTTTTTTTTTTTTTTGAGAAATGTATGATTTAAAAATATTGACCACTCTGCATGTCAAACAGCACACATCTTCCTGATGTTTTCCTATTTGCTAACATCTAGAGTAGATATCACATTTTCATGTATGAAGACTGCAATTGAGTGCATAAAGGTCTCTCTGTTGTTTCTATTCTACTGTGAGCACAGGCTAAGCAAGGGCCATGTCTTGATCATGCCTGTATCACAGTCCCTGTTGCAATGGTAAGTCCATGGAAGCCATTATTCTAGTGTTATCACTGAATCAATCCTGATTGAAGGCTTGGACTTCTATACAATTATACCTGAGGTTGCTAGGAATAATTGCAGCCCTCAAAACAGTTAGCAAAATTCTTAGATCAGCACAACCAAGAGAGAGAGGATCATAAGAGACGAAGGATAGAATCATTCAACTGAGAATGTTATGTATCATTTGAGTTTTCCCATGCTACTGGAATTCGAAGGTGAAAATATTCTTTTTTGAAGAAGCTGTCTTGGTTATTGCAAAACGTAAAACATCTCTGACCTCTGTCCACTAAATGCTACCAAACCATCTTGATCATTATGAGAAGCAACAGTACATTCTACACCTTGTTGAAAACCACAGAAAGTAGAGGGTATTAGAAGTGAGGAGAGTCACTGGCCAATGTACTGTGGGAATAGAACAATGTTTCTCTTTGGCTCCTCTGCAATTGCAGCCAAAGACCTAAGCTTTCTGAATCCCACTCACATTAAGTAGAGCGTTCCAGAGCAAAGACCTGGTTCAGTCATGGCCCATTAAAGGAAGAACAATTCAAAATGTAGTCTTTTAAGGAAAGAAAAATTTTAAATATAAAAAATATCAACTTGAAATATCTGATCCAAATGACTAAAGACAGACCAATTTCAGAGCAGCCAAGAGTGCAAAATCATGAGAGGATAAGCTTGAAAAAAAAAGTAAGGAAGAAATACTTTGTAAAATTGCTTAACAATATCCACCTCCTACCTTTATCTCTTTAAGCTAATTTAGTTTAATTAAGTAAAAGGGCTACCATTAATTAGAATGGCAGAGACAAATGAATTATTCTTTCTCAATCTCTGTGTCTACAACAGCACATACACATATAAATAAATATTCTTTGCACAAATAAGTTAACAAAGTAGCAGTCAAATCAGTGTTGAAATCAGAGAGGTGGATTCTTTCTTGACTCTCTTCTTCACACATTCACCCTTTCATGCCACTCAATCCATTAGCAAATTCTTTATAAGGAAAGGTATGCAAATTCAATATATTTTAACATACTGATAGGGTAGTTTCCCTTTCCCTTTCTTTCTTTCTTTCTTTCTTTCTTTTTTTCTTTTCTACTCTACTTTCTTTCACTGTGGTAAATGCGATACACATTTTGGAGAACCGAGCAAGGCCAAGACTAACAACTTTCTCATTTCTTGTGTTTCATTTCTTTTTCAGTTGCTAATGCCATGAAATGTTTTTGTTGTTGTTGTTGTTTTTATTTTTTGTTTTTAATGGCTTATTGATTTGCTTTTTAGAGAGTTTATTATGACAAAAAGCGCACTTGATGAGAAAAGTGATAAGGACTTAAAGAAGAAAGAGCAGTTAGTAGGCCTCTGGGTAAATTAGAGTTGGAGAATACAGCCTGGAGGTACCCGTCAAGTAGCTTCAAAAGAGGACCACTGATAAGAGCACTGTTTAAATATCTTGGGGTATTGTTGAATCAGGCTTTCTTCTATTGCTTGCATATAAAACTTTCGTGCATCTGCTGTCTGTAAGGGTAAAACTCCACCATGGCATCCTGCTGACCTTCAGCACTTCTGAATAGGCCACATAGGTAAAGGCTTGAGCCACTGCTAATTTGGGTCTTGGAAGAAAGTCTTATGAGCATGTTTCAGGAAAAACATAACAGGATGGCAGGCTTGCAAAGATCTGGTAAGGCCTTTTCTCACTTACTTCCACATCTCCCACTGGAGACTGTCATAAGACAGTTTTCTGTGCCTCCTAGGTTCTGATGAGGTATGATGCTTCCAGCATTGCCTCCTTTATATTAGAGTTGCAGAATATAAAACCACTTAGTAGCAGTCTAAAAGTGGCTCCACAGCAAAGGGGCATTCTCCAGTTTGTAATGCAGTCATATTGGCCCTCTTATTTTGTTTCAGTGTTATCATTTTTGGTGAATGAAAAAAAAATCAGGAGGAACAGGCACTTTTTTTTGCTTATTCTTCTCTTCACTGTGTATATACACTGTAAAATTTCAAATTCTAATGTTGGCTTATTTTATCTGTTCTAGTTGAGTTCCTCAGGTCTTGGCCTTGCTTTGTCTTTTATATGTGAGCTTAGACACTATCCAATGATCACGCAAGGAGATAACTCTGAAACATCTGCACTAAGAATTCTCACTAGTAAATCATTCAGAGAACTCCATGCCAAGTCTTTCTGCACTACAATTCTTGTTTCTCATTGTATCAGGCAACCCTGGGAAGACTGCACTGCATAACATCTCTAAGAAAACTCAGTAACTTCTAAGAAAACTGGGTGATCCAGACATACAGAGCATTAGTTGAGAGGAGCAAAAGTACCTGTTATTGAGCTTGTTCTCAAGTTGAGAGAAGAGGTAGGTTAATGAAGTGTGACATTAGTTTTTCTGTGAGAGACTCTGTTTCTAAATATATGTTGATTTTATTCTCATGTCTACAAACCTACTGTCACCAAATTAAACAACTAGTACAGATTCTTTAGTAAGCAGCCAGAAAACAAGAAATAGATAAAAGAAAACAAAAACAAAAAATTCTGATGGCAGAATAAACCTTCTCATAAATTTGGTAAGTGATTTGCTGTCTCTTCATTTATGAATTGGAAAAGATAAAGAACTTGGCTGAGTGTGGTGCCTTATGCTTGTAATCCCAGCACTTTGGGAGGCCGAGGCTGGTGGATCATTTGAGGTCAGGAGTTGGAGACCAGTCTGGCCAACAATGCAAAACCCCATCTCTACTAAAAATGCAAAAAAATTAGTCTGGTGTGGTGACACATGCCTGTAATCCCAGTTACTGGGGAGGCTGAGCAGGAGAATCACTTGAACCTGGGAGGTGGGGGTTGTAGTGAGCCAAGATCACACCACCACACTCCACTATGGGCAATACAGCAAGACTCTGTCTCAAAAAAAAAAAAAAAAAAAAGAGAGAGAGAACTAAAAGTAGTGCTAGGGGCAAGATAGGGTCATCAAGAAATGCAAGTCACAAGAAAGTATATTAATGATTATTGAGTACATTATTCATTTTCTATCAGATCTGAAAGTTCCAGAGAATGATGACCCAATGAGATAAAATAAGTTACAAAGAATAGATGAATTGACCCAATAAATAATTTAAAAAATGAAAATAATTAAAAATAATAAGTTAGAAAAAATATTTTAATTTACATTGTTTTTTATTATAGAGCAAAATAACAAAATGCTCAATAAAATAATCCAATCAAATAGATTACATTTAGGTAGAATCTTGTAAGAAAAGTAAATGGAAATATTGAATAAAAGATAAATGTAAATATTTAAAATTGCAGTCAAATAACATTTTTGTAGGTATTTTTAAGTGAATGACCATTAGTATAAAATGACTTTAGATTCTGTTGGTTATATTTGTTAAAGAATGGTTTAATTTTATAATGTAAATGGTCTAATTTTAAAATGTCATAATTTATAATATAGTAAAATTACTCTTTTAGCAATACTTACATTTCTGATAAAATTACTTAAAATATAATTTGAAAATGTGCAAAGCAGTATATTATTTTTCAAAAAATTTTGTAAAAGTTTTGAAAAAAATGAAAATTTACTAATCATTGTTGTTATATAGCTTCATGTGAAGAACTTGGCAGAATTATTTCCATAGCGTAGACTCCTGATCAATCTTTTGGATGCTAATCAACCACTCCAGGATGAGAATTATGGATTTACACACTATAGTTGTTTAAGTAAACTCATATCTACCCTTCCATTTTATAGTGTCATGTTAATTTACACACACACACACACACACACACACACCACTTTGTCAGTATAAACATATTTTCAAAGCATAGTACACAGACTGTAGCAGACTTTTACATAAGTGACAATGTGATTCTTCTAAAATGTAAATCTGACCTTATCAATTACCGGATTCATACTACCCCATGACTTTCAATGTTCCTGAGAATAAAATGTAAATTTCTTAATATGATTTGTAAGGCATTCCATGATTTCCTCTATTTACCTTTTCAAAATTATTTACAATTACTCTCTTCTTTAATGTGTTGCAGATACAGTCATGTGTGCATTATAGACAGGAATATATTCAAAGAAATGTGTTGTTAGATAATTTTGACATTGTGGGAACATCATAGAGTATATTTACACAAATCTAGATGGCATAGACTACTATACACCTCGGCTCTATGGTATAGCCTACTGCTCCTAGGCCACAAACATGTATAGCATGTTACTATACTAAATAGTGTATGCAATTATAACAAAATGATATTTGTGTATCTAAACCTGTCTAAATGTAAAAAGGTACAGAAAAAATATTATACTATAATCTTATAGGACCATATTATACATGTTGTGTCATTGACCTAAACATCATTAGCTGGTGCATGACTGTAATTAGTTAGCTTTAAACTCCTATAGCACCAAAACTCTTCTTCATTTTAGACCTTTGCATTTGCTGTTCCCCCACCCTTTTTTTTAGGTTGCTCCAAATTCATTGTGTTTTTAAGTTTTAATTTCGATAGCTTTTGAGGAACAGGTAGTTTTTGGTTACATGGATAAGATTTTGGTGCACCCATCACCCAAAGAGTATACACTGAATGTAATATGTAATCATTTTTCCCTCATCTCACTGTCACTCTTTCCCCACAGAGTTCCCAAAGTTGATTATATCATTCTTATGCATTTGTGTTCTGATAGCTTACCTTCCACTTAGAAGCAAGAACACATGCTATTCAGATTTCTATTCCTGAGTTACTTAGAATTAATGGCTTCCAACTCCATCCAAGTTTCTGCAAAAGCCCATTCCCCTTTCCTTACATTACTGTTTTTCTTCATTCTTTGATTCTTATTTTAATCATTTTTTGTCTTCTCTGACTTCTGTTAACCTTCATTTCTCTAAGAAGGCTTTCCTTCCCTCATCCTGCTAATCTCTACCTCAGCATTTCCCATTTTTAATCAAGGTATTTATAACAACTTTTAAAGACATACTTTTTTGTCACTGACTTACATGCTCTTTATCTGTCTGCCTATCCTCAGTTCCATCAAACTGAATAAGAGGACAGATTATGCTTGTTTCATTCACCAATGTATACTCATGATATGGCCTCATGTCTGAAGCTCTTTAATGTATCTGGAAAGCAAACATATTTGTGGTATTTCATAATTTTTTTGTGCCAGCAGTAATAATCTGTCTTTCTATCAGTCAGGCTGTAAAGCCAATGTTTGTGCTTCAGGAAATGCTAATCCTAAACCTGCTGGAAATTTCATTAAAATAGTAATGTCTGGTATACATTGTGTTAGAGTCTCCTAAAGAATTAGTTTTAAACAAAAAAGCCATTCAGATATAACTGACTCAGCAATATGGACATACAACTTTTAAACTACCTGTTATATCAATCCAATCATTTCTTGCCTTCTTAAGATTATCTTCATCTTGCCCCAATTTAGCATCTAGTCTTTTTGATAATAAAGTGGATACATTTCCAAAATGCTCACTATATAGCAAACTCTGTCATCTTTAATTTGTGTATATTATTTAATTAAATCATTATGGCAATTCACTGGAGTAGGCATTATCATCTCTGTTTTATCTAGGAGGATACTGAGGCATAGAGAAGTAAAATAGCTTACCAAAGAATAAAGACTGAGATTTCAATCCATGTGTGTGTGCTAAAGGGCTACTACTGAAACCCTGATAAGATTTTATTAAACATTTGGTTTTACTTTCAACTTTAGAGAAAATTCATGTTACTTCAAAACATATGAGCATACTAAAACAAAGCCTCCTTAACATGACAGAATTTTTCAAAACAACCTCAAAATACAGACCTATTCTATTGCTGGAGGCACCATGCTTATAGAAAAAGTGTGATTTTTTTGGTAGGGTAGAAGTTATCTTTCCTTTTTTTAATGGCAGAAAAATATTCTAGCAATCTGACATAAAAAAATACATAACTGAAAAATAACTGAAAACAAGAAAACAAACATAAAGAACAAAATACCTCTTGTAAAAATCACAGAGGGTTTATGTTATCTGGAAGAAAAGAACTTGCATGCCATACTTCATTTTTCATTTTGTTTTGCTCCTTAGTTCAAGGTTAGAAATATGAAATCCGGTAAACTACAAGTTATAGTCTACACAGCCTACCTGACAAGCACAAAATACTATAGAAATCTTCTGGGTTTTTTTTCTTTACTATTTTATCCTGACTTTAAAATGTGTCTGATAATCAAATTATAAAAATGATTAGAAATCATTACTGTAACTTCATTTGTATTATTTTTGATATTTTCTAGATATAAAAGTAGAAAACATATTTAATTCAATTATGTTTTTCTTTATAATTGTGATTATCTAGACTCCTTAATTTTATATGAAAATCTGTATAATTATAGAAAATAAAAAATGCATAATTTAGCTTTAATGTTAAAAACCCTCCTACTACTTTTACTAGTTTACAAAGAAACAGCAGGCTTTGAAATTTATATGAGCAAATCCCATCAGCAGAGGGCAGAAGAGATGACAATCTCCATGTAAAATATAAAACTGCTTTTTGTTAAGTAAAACTATGCACACTTTTAAATCTTAATTTCTTTTGAGCCATCTGTAGCCTAATACACATTTAAAAAGAGTACTGCCAGCAAGGAAAACAAACAAACAAACAAAAAACCTCACCAGAAATTCATAGTGAAAGAAGCAACTGTCACAGAAGATATTTACCCATTTTATGGAGACAAAAGTCTAGATAAGAGTTATATATGCTGTTTCTCTGCAAGTCCAAGGACACTTGAAGGATCATTTTAATTCCATAGACAAGTAGTTTTTGTGAACTTCTATAAGATTCAGGGCCAAGAATGATACTGTCTCAAGATGATTATTTTTATACTTTCCTTTGTTCCTTCTTTCGTAACATCAATCAGAGACATTATGTGGGTTTTAGACACATGTATTAAAATGTTCTTAGTAGTGGTCACATCTGTTCTGTTCTCTATAGAGAAACTTAGTTATTTGATATATACTTTAGTGCCCTTTATATCTGCTTCTCATTATTCGACTTACAGAGGACTTTTGATATTTGCACTCTACTATTTCTAATTTGTTAGCAAATGAAACAGTGGTCTTGTATAACAATACGTGTGTCATTATTATATACCTTATAATTGTATGGAGGTTATATTCACATGAATAAATCACATGTATCCCTAGCTTTTATTCTGTTTGTCTGATCCCATTTAGAACAAAATCCCACAGAAATATTTCATTATTCTCCTCACTCTTTTCCTTCTTTCCTGAATTTAGATAATGGCTAGCATGAATATTATGAATGAAAAGTTATCAAGTCACAGGATGAGTACATTTGTTAGATATATATTTTTCTATTTTCTTAAATCAGTTAACTAAGGCTACACACCACCTGGCTTCCACAGCACCACTATTAATAGCCATACCACCTCTCAGTCACTAATACATGTCAACAGAGTCCTATATTCTCACATTAAATCCCATTACCACATCTTTGGTCTTCTCACATCTACTGCAAAAGTCAATAAAGGCCTCTGGGACTAAGAGTGCTCTTGACAAGGCATATGTCCCAATACCACCACATTTATATCTCATTGAAATTTTCAACTTTAAGATCACCAAATCTCATCACATTTTGTTCTTTCTTCTAGGTTATTTCAACAACCACAAGAAGTCTAAGACTCAGGTCACCTCTCATCTCATGTACTCAAACCCTCATGAGGCTCTACCTTTCCTCTTTCTGACCCCATCAACGTATTTTCCTAAACTCGGAACACTTTATACCATGCTTATTGGGACTGATAACCAATTATCTGCAAGATCACCTCTATTCTGAACTTCTGTCCTAAATGTCTTCTTTGTCTATCTGGAAAATGTCTCTCTCTTGGGATCACACATTTTCTCTCTGCTCTCAAAACCCTTAGCTACTTTCTTTTCACACATTTCATATGACTGGGCCAAGAAATGTGCTAAGTGTTCTTCACACTGCTTTCTGATACTGTTTTGTTTTCTTTTTTCTTTTTCTCCGTTAAACACTTCCAACTTTAAGTCATGTGATAGCATACCATAGTATCCACAGAAATGTTGCATTATTATTTCATAGTACCCAGAATGCCTGATTGTTACAAACTTTCCAGGTTAATTGCCTTCACTCATCAATAATCTATCTTCTAATTCTCTGTTACTCTCTAATATTACTCCTACTGTAAGTACGCATAATTTCAGTAACAACTTCGATTGTTCTTCTGAAGCCTTTGATTTTCCATTTCTTGACTTCATCAATTTTAATTATTTTGTTCTCTACCTAACATTAGCCACTTAATCCCATAGTTGTAATACAGAATCTCTAATCACAGCAACCCCCTCATTATTTTCATCTCAATATCTTTCTATTCTATCCAGAGTACTGTAATTACATAATTGTTATATTTCACTTCTCAACAAGAACCTAAAATTAGTTTAGATCACTTATTTTCACTCTTCATGTCTATATTTTCATCTTATATAGATTAAATTATCTGTTAGAGCATTATAATCAGTCCTTTGTTTATAGCTTTAATTCTCATACCTTCTATTTCTTCCTAGTCTTTTGAGAAAACCCCAATCTTGTTTAAATGATGTCTGTACCCACTCTGATTCTATAAGTAGACAGTGATACAAAGCACAAAAAGTCTACAGTCTCACTCCAAATTTATGGTTACTAAAGTGATCACCAAAAGCTGCCCAGTCATTGTATCAGTGTTTCATAATCTATTCATGCTGCTCTTCCAGAAGACAGTTAGATTTTCTCCTCGGTCCTCAAGTCCCACATTTCCCATTGCCTCATTTATGCCTTATCATACATTCTCTTTTACTGGTGTCCATTGCCCTTTTATTGAGCAAAATATCCACCTATCTGTCAGCATCACTAACCATATTCTCTTCCTTTCTTCTTGCAACTGAAGATGAATGATCTCTGTTCCTTCCTGGAGCTATCCTAATTCCTTATGCACTGAACCCATCCTCTCTTGCCTATTCAGTGTTGCTCTGGCAATTCAATCTCTCTGTCTCTCTCTCTCTTGCTTTTTCACTGTCTTCCTTAATAATTATCCTTATTCAACAGTATCATTTCATGCAACATGCAACTGCAGAAATTTATCTTGTGTTAAACACACACATAAACTTACATATAGTAGTATCTATAAAACCTCAGCATTACTAAGCCCAAAGGCCAGTTCTTAGCCCTCATCTTGCATAGCCATTGGATAACAATTTTCCTCTTAAATATTTTATGTATTTAATGTATTTTTATTTATTTGTTACTTTTGAGATGGAGTCTCCATCTGTCACCCAGGCTAAAGTGCAGTGGCATGATTTTGGCTCACTGCAACCTCTGCCTCCCAGGTTCAAACAATTCTCTCTGCCTCAGCTTCCAGAGTAGGTGGGATTACAGTGCCTATCACCATTCCTGGCTAATTTTTTGTATCTTTTAGTATAGACGGGGTTTTGCCATGTTGGCCAGGCTGGTTTTGCAGTCCTGACTTCAGGTGATCTACCCTACTAGGCCTCCCAAAGTGCTGGAATTACAGGCATGTGTCACTGTGCCCGGATTTATAGTTTTAATATAGAAGAATGTGCTTTTTATGACCACATGTGTTGGTCATGTGATGTCAGTAAAATATAATAGAATAAACAGTGCTTACCTCAAAATATGCCTCTTGGAGGATATCTGTTCAGGGTTGAGAAAAAGAAACTGTGAAAATCTATTAATAGTATGATTGAAACCAAAGAGACCAGGGCCTTCTGATTCCAACATAAACAGAAACAGTAATATTTAAGTGTAGAACAAAAGGAAGGAAGGAGGTAGGCAGAGAGAGAGAGAGAGGGAAAGGTAAAAAGGAAATAAATAGGGAAAGCGGGAAAGAATGAAGAACAACTGCTAATTGATATGATTTCACTCAAATCTCATTCTAGAATTGTACTCCTCATGTGTCAAGGGAGGGAGGTGATTGGATCATGCGGACAGTTTCCCCAATGCTGGTCTTGTGATAGTGAGTGAGTTCTCACGAGACCTGATGGCTTTGTAAGTGTTAGGAAGTTCCTCCTTCACTCTTCTCTCTCCTGCCACCTTGAGGAGAATGTGCCTACTTTCTTTTCTGCCATGATTGTAAGTTTCCTGAGGCTTCTCCAGCCATACGGAACTGTGAGTCAATTAAATCTTTTTCCTTTATAAATTACCCAGTGTCTGGTAATATCTTTACAGCAATGTGGAAACAGACTAATATACTAAATTATTAGGGCATTTTCCTATATTCTAGTTCATTCTAAACTTCAACTAGAAGTCTATTTTTAACATGGTCCAGGGTTTTAAACAATGGATAAGCTTTCATCTTACATATTTAAAGTGTACAATTTCAGTTTTTGAAATATCAGTGCTCTTTATATGACAAAAACAACCTATCAATGCATTCACAATCCCCACTAGAATACTCATAAACTGTGACACAAGTACTTGGCAGAGGTGAGTTGAAGTAAACCAAGCTGCATGGGTCCTTACACACATGACCCACTGTAGGAACACTCAGCCCCAATTCAGTATGGTTTTGTATTGACTTGACTACTGTGTAAGTAATTTCAAAAGATAAAGGAAATGTTGGTTATTGCATTAGTATTAATGTCATATACACTCTATCAGGAAAATGATAAGGCATAAATGAGGCTAAATTGTAAGCACTAGTTACACAGTTAATTTGTTATTAGTTAATAACACAGATAGGAATGTTACATCTTTGTTACTGTCAGGAGCAGCAGTCACCATGCTCCCTCACATGTGAAGGCAATTATAAATGAGCGATTCAAGGTCTAGTCTAATAACTGTATACAGTTTCTTAGTGAAGAGTTATAACCATTATCTAGTAGCACCTAAAAACTGCAATGTTTTTCAATGTTCATATTTTGAATAAAGGCTTATTTTAATGTATTAGCCTATTAATGATGCAGTCTGTTTAGCTTCAACAACTGGCCAGTAAATTTCCATTCCTAAGGTGGTTCCAAGATGTTATGATGAAACAGCCTATGATTTGTTAAAAAATAAAGTTAGTCCTTATGTATATGGAATGTTATAATAATAATTGTTTCCTTAATGCAATTTTCTCATTGCTTCATAGATCTGATTATCTATGTAATGAATATTATCTATTATCTACAAAGAACTAGTGGAAAGATCTGTATGATCCAAAATATATTATAAAATAACTAGAGCAGTGCAGGGAGAGAAAGAACAAATTAATTAGATAAGCATAAATTATATTTTCCTTAAGTTTCTTTGGGATCAATTTGTATTATTAACCAGGTGCTTTCTTACTTCTCTTTTATTACCTTCTTTGTATTTTAAGAACTTTTTTTTGTTTGTTATATGGAAAGAATTCTGTCTTGTAGGTATCGACCCATCTTTTTACATGTGGAATACTCTTTTAAATATGAAATAATCTTAATTTCTAATTCAAACATGGTGTTTCAAAAATGAGATGATCAAAAACAATGTCAAAAGTCTCCTTGAAAAAGCTAATTTATGTAAATAATTCTAATAATTTTATGTACTTCATATGTATAGAAGATTGTGAATGTGTAAAGTTTTCAACATACAAGAATACATTCTGAAAACCTCCGGCAATTGTCACTGTGATATAGTATCACATAATAAATGTGTTACTGGGAAGTAAAGAATAAAATAGTTATAAAATAATTAAAAGTTGTGACACTTCAGACAAAATTCATTTTTAAATGTTTTCTATGCATCTTCCGATCCATATCATATTACAAACCTCTTAGGTATTCATGATGTTTGGAGTACTCTTGGTGAAATCACTACTAACAGTTGCTAGAAAAAGATTCTTTGCTGATGCTTTGAAATTTAATAATAAGTTGCTGCAATACACTGAGATAGACTCCTCCTATAATGCACTGTGAAATATGTGTGGTATCATTTTTTAGATCTTGTTAACTCTGATTCATAAAATGTGACATTTCTTATGCCATTTGCAAGGCAGTTAATTTATCCAGCAAATCTCATGATATTCTCTACACTCGAAAAGCTTTACTATTTAGTAATAAAAACTGTTTTGGAAGAAGTAGAAGTGACATAGATGTATAATGTGATAAATATGAGATTGTGTTATAAACTGTAAAGTAACCCAGTCTAGAATGCTGAAATATTAACTTCCAGATCAACAAGGTGAAAAACAACTACAATAAAATGTTAACTATCAACTTGGCACAATATTTTTTATGCAGCTGTATCAAAGTTTTAGTATCTAACCTTTTAATTGTACATACTTCTCTGAAAGGTATCTCTGCAGAAAATTGTGCTATTGGTAAAAAATAATATCATAGAAACAAGTTGCATGAAGTATTTGTCTTCTGTTTTTACTTTTATAGATAAATGTTGAAAATATACTAATTAGTCATTGGTATATCAATGACTAATCACATCAAATGCTGTTATCTAAATATTAAATTTCATACCTTTAGCAGTTTTAAAATGTCAGGAAACACAATGACTCATATCTTTTCAGAGTATCTTGAAGTAAAGAAGATTCTAATGTAACTCATATTTGGAAAATAGTATATAATATGATATATCCTGTAGAAAGCCAATAAATATAAAGAACAGAAAAAATATTACCTGTCAATCATAAATTTAACTATGTCATTACATTGTACAATTGCTTGGCTACACACTTATAATAGAAAAAATATTAAAATATTACTTATATCATTCTCCTTTTAAAATAATGGCAATAAATCTTTAAATAAAGCTATGGAATCATTGTGTTTTATAGTATAAGTGGCTACAGTTTCTTTAGAAAATAATAGATTTGTACAATTCTAAAGTATTTACAGTTGTCTGTAACCTAGAAACACTGTAACTGCTCACTTTTTAAAAATATATATGAATTTTTAAATATTCCTGTAAACAATAATTGATGTAACTTCAGAATGAATGGGTAAGCTCAAGTACACAATGCAATTTTTCAATCGTTAAAATCACCATGAAACATGTAAGCACTGTAGATCCTCCCTCATCACTCATAATCATCCTTACATTGTTATAAATCATCTGCTAATATTTACTGGAAACTCTCTTGGTACACAGCATTTTCTTAACTAATAAGGAGGTTTTGAATGAGATAGTTTGTGGAGCAAAGAAATTTATGTAGAAAGTACGAGATAATATTACTGGCAACTCAAAAAGAAATAAAAGGGTTTTGGTATTTAGTTGTACAGCAAGATGGATGACATAATCACCAGATTTCCAATAGGATCGACATCACAATAAAAAAAAAAGCAGTCAGCAAAAAGAAAGAAAATGATTCCCAGAGTCTGCTTGCAATGAGGATGTGCAATAGTTAGAGTGTTAGTATTTGGAAAGCAATAATGTCTAACCAATTGTAAGCAAAGGAGGGACAGAATGAGGAATTGGAAGAAAGAGGAGTGAGAGTGAAAGAGAGGAAGTAAAGGTAAGAAACAGAAAATTAAGGGACAGAAAAAAAAAATTAGCAGTAGCAGAGTGTGAAAGGAGCACAGCGAGGAAATACTTTGAAAGCAATTTTACAGATTTTTTTCACCTAGCATTTGCTTTCAAAAAACCCCACTAATTTCTGCATTGTCTTTTAAAGATTTAACTCAGATTTTTTAAAACTGTAATAATGTCCTGAGGAAATCCATATTTATGAAATATATTTTCAGGCTTTTAATAATATTTTGGTTAATGTACAATGAATACACAGGTGCAACTTAGGTTAAATTTTTACCCTAGGTAGACAAGATCACATTTTCCCCACCTGAGTATAGTCTTATGATTAGACTTCTGACTCAAAGGGCTGTCAGTGGTCAGACCTATACTTTAAAACCATGGGAAACAGAAAATAGAATTGTGGTTTGGGAGAAAATATGCTATTTGAGATTAGATATGCTAGAATGAGAATCAAATTTTAAAGAAAGTTTACTATATAGATGAAATGGAATAAAAACCACCATAAACTTACAACCTGTAAGTATATCATTAGCCATTAGAGTCTGAATGTTTGTGTTGTTCACCTTGAAAACCTTGAAAATTCATATGTTGAAATCCTAACACACAATGTAATGAGATGAGGACGTAGGCTCTTTGGGAGGTAATTAGGTCATGAGATTGGAGCCAAGTAACAGAAATACCAGTCTGCAACCTAGAAGAGGGTCCTCACGAGAACATACCATGCTGGCCTCCTGATCCCGTACTTACAGCCTACAGAACTGTGAGAAATGATCTTCATTGTTTCACACCCACACAGTCTATGGTACTTTATTATAGCAGCCCAAACTGACTAAGACACCTGTTTTCTAGGAATATGTACTGTATTAAAAAATTTGAGGTCTTTCAGAATATAGGAAATTGAAATTATTCCAGCTTTTTACTGTAGTGTACCTTGGGATTCACTCTTATGAGAAATTAGACTCTACTGTGGGACTGAAATCTATCATGCTTTAGAAATGCTGGTATTGGCTGTTTGCCATTAGCAAACATTAACTGGAAAATTTAATGAGAAGCCTGGAATGCTGCGCCAACAAACAGAAGATGAAATAACCCCGTAGGGATGCCCAAACAGTTTGGGCAAGAGGCCCTAATTTGTGGAAGACACACTGTGAGACAATAGTTAGACTAGATATGCGATAACAGACATTTTCATTCTCCTCTGAGTCTGATGTGTTTGGGTTTTATCCCTGTAACCTGGAGTAAAAATAAAAAGATATAAATTATGCCAAGATTCTGTCTATAGGTGTTTTTTTGCCTGAAAGAAAAAAAGTAGTAGACAGTGCCACAGCCCCAATCACCAACAGCTACTGAGGCACTCTGTGAACAAGGAAAATTCTTAGAGGATGTTTTTCTCTATTGTTAGAGACTGTTTTTTACAGCCGAGAGAGAATGGGACAGCCTCAGAGAATGGTTTTTCTCCATTCTTAGAGAATGGTTTTTCACAGCCTGAAAAACAAAACCGTTTTCTCATTTCCCTTCACGTCCAGCTAATTCTCTTTTGAAGCAGGTCCAAGAAGCAGGTGTCAGCAGAATTTTTTTTTTTGTAAGAAAATTAGACAGTAAATATTTTGAGTTTTGTGAGTCATATGGTCTCTGTTTCCACTATTCAACTTCACATTTGTAGTGTGAAAACAGCCATAAGTCTACATAAACAAATGAGCATGAGTATGTTTCAATACTTTATTTACAACAATAGGCCATAGAGTTAATTTGACCCATGGGCCATCATTTGCCAACCGTTTTTATTAGTTTCTTCTCACAGCTGTTATGAAGAAATACTTGAGACTGTGTAATTTATTTATACATTTAAAAAAGGTTTAATTGACTCACAGTTCTGCAGGTCTGGGAAGGCCTCAGGAAACGTACAATCATGGAGGAAGGCACCTCTTCCCAGGGCAGCAGAAAAGGGAATGAGTGCTGAGCACAGGGAGAATCCCCTTGTGAAACCATCAGATCTTGTTAGAACTTACTCACTATCATGAGAATAGCTTAGGGGAAACCGTCCATCCTCATGATTCAATTACTACTGGGTTCCTCCCATGACACATGGAGATTATGTGAACTACAATTCAAGATGAGATTTGGGTGGGGACACAGCCAAATCATATCACCCCGATCTAGGTTATAGATAGTAAATGCTTTTATATCTGTATGGCAGGGATGTATTATGAAATGTCAATTTGGTTGTTTTCTGTGTAGTTCCATTTTTCCCTTATCTAGAATGTATAACAACGGGCTATTTTTCTCTTCCTAATCTACATGAATTAAAAATAAAAGTTTGAATACAACTACAGATGTAAGCTCCAAGGTATGCTCAAGTAGAATGAAAAAGAACTGTTTCTACACCATGACAGACATACACACCTCTGTTCAGATGCTACTCAACTGAGAAATCAATGCCTGTGAATATAAGGCCCAGATTTACACTACTATCATAGTATAAGAATCTCTAAACCAGTAGATTAATATCAAAATAAATATCTGGGGCACTTAGCAAAAAGTAAAACTGGCTGAAAATATCTTGAGCTCATGAAATCTTTACAAAAATAAAACACAGTGGTTGAAGATAAAAATCACAGTTTAAAAAATATGAGATCAAAATTTATTTAAAAATGAGATTAATTCAAATGAAGTAGTTATGGCAGATAGATAAAAGAGGATTATAGGCATAAGAAATTTTGAACATGAAAATGGAAAGTCTATACATTATAAAGAAAAGAAGCAGAAAGTAAGCAAAGAGAACGGGTAAGATTTAAACAACAATAACATTGTGGAAATAAATTATGATGCTTAATTTTATGTGTTTATCTGGATGTGACTAGGCCATAGTACCTAGATATTTGGTCAAACTCCAGTCTAGATGTTGCTGTGAAGGTATTTTTTACATATGATTCACACTTACGTCAGTAGGCTTTGTGTAAATAGATTAAATTCCATAATATAGTAGACCTCATTGAATCCGTTGAAGCCCTTTAAAGAAAAAGACTGAAATACCCTGAGGAAGTTGAAATTCTACCTTCAGACTGTTTTTCAACTTGAGTTGCAATATCAACTTCCCTGGGTCTCCAGTCTGTTGGCTTGCCCTGCATAGTTTTAATTTGCCAGCCCCTGACAATCACGTTAGCCAATATATATCTGTGTGTATATATATACATATTTTATGTGTAAATATACATACCTATTTTATGTGTATATGTACACACACATCCTAAAGCTTCTGTTTCTCTGGAGAACATGGACTAATACATAAATCATGTAGCTATTGCAATTAAGATAAAAGAAAAAAATTGTAGTGTGTTGAATTGTAACACACTTAAAGATATGTCCATGTTCTAATTAAGGAAATCTGTAAACATTACCATATTTGGGAAAAGGGTTTTGCGGATTTAATCAAATAAATGATCTTGAGATGAGGAGATCATTCTGGATTATTGATGTGAAGACAAAGGCAGAAATTAGACTGATGTGGTCATAAATTAAGGAATGTCAGCTGCCAGCAGAAGCTAGAAGAGGCATGAAATAGATTCTCCCCTAGAGAGTTTGCAGAAGACATGCTATAAACAGACACCTAGGCTATACATGCCATACTAGATATTTTAATTCTCCTTAGAGTCTGATATGTTTAAATTTCACAGAGCCACTGCTAGGAGTGAGGTCCTGCTCACACCTAGATTTCAGACTCCAGGTCTTCTATAAGAGAATAAATTACTGTGTATTAAATCATTAATTTTGTGGTAATTTTATATGGCAGTCCAAGGAAACTACAAGTTTAAACAGTAGATATGACAAATGTTTAATAAGACTTCCAAAAGTAGAGAGTATTTAAAAAGTCAATAATTATACAAATTCTTTTTCGTCGTATTGTTTTTGAGACACGGTCAAGCTCTGTTGCTCAGGCTGCACTGCAGTGGAGCGATTGGGCTCACTGCAGCCTCAGCCTCCTATGCTCAATGATCCTCTCACCTCAGACTCCTGAGTAGATTGGACTACGGGCATGTGCTACCACGCCCGACTAATTTTAAGAATTTTTTTTTTTAAAGATGGGTCTGCTTATGTTGCTCAGATTGGTGTGAAATTTTCCAGATTGATCAAAGACAGATTGAAGAAATATTATTATTTGAACAGTAAGAAAAAATTAATCCATGTCTATGTTCATAATAGAAAAACTGAAATCCACCAAAACCAAAGAACATATTATAAGAAATGTCACCACTGTAATTTAACAACACACTCTTAGATAAATAATAGCTCAAAGAAGAAATCAACAGACATACTATATGTCTACCTTCAGACATAATCTACAGACATTAGAATATAGTTTGAGGTGAATTAGAAGGAAAACAAGACCTAGCAAAATCTGTGGGACACAGCTAAGCAGTGCTTAGAGTAAAATTTACAGCTTTAAAAGCCTATTATCAGAAAGGAAGAAAAATTGACAATCAATGGCTTCACCTTCTAAACTGAAGAGCTTAGAAAAGAAAAGCAAAATTAACCCAAAGTAAATAGCAAAGAAAAACAGTAAAGATTGACTGAAAAATCAGTAATAGAAAACAAACGGTAGTAGAGAAAATTAAGAAATCCAAAGGTTAGTTCTTTGAAAACCTCAACAACATCGACACACTCAGTGTGCTCAAAAAACAGAGCATGCACATAGCCAACACCAGGAGTGAAAGGAAATACACTCATAACGGAGTCAACAAGAAATTATTTAGGCAGTAAGTAAGGATCAAAGAGTTCTTGGGTGGAATTTTCTCTTAGTAAAAAAGCAGCCTCCAAATCATTTCTTTCCTAACAAAAAGCAACCTGAAAAATCAAGCTGGAAGCTTGCATAGATAAATGCCAGCAGCTATGCCAATAGAAAAGGGATATCTGGAAGACAGGTATATTCAACATGGAGGTTTCCTCTTCTCTTTTCTTTGTTGCCACATGTGCAGGTTACATGGGGTCAGCCAGGTAAAGACCTCACTTGCATAATAAAAAGTTAGGGTAGGATGGCCAGCTGCCTTGCACACTATGTAAATGGCACACACCTGACCCAACCAATTCCCTGAAACCTATATAAATCAAACACCACCTCCTTAAGCTTGTCTATAAAAGCAGTCACATCTTGCCCTGAACTCAGAAATCCATCTGGGTCGCTTGCCTCTGCACAAGGAAGCTCTCTCTTCTTTTGCCTATCAAACTTTCCTGTCCTAAATCTACTCCATGGTTGTCCGTGTTTTCAGTTTCCTTAGTGCAAAATAATGAACCTCAGGTATCTCCTCAGACAAACAACACTGCTTCAATGCCTCTACAGATTCTATAGACATAAAAAGAAAATGTTACAAGAATGTTATGAATATATTTTTTATGACAATTACATCAACAGCTTAGATGAAATTGATTAATTTCTTGAAAATTCTAACTGCCCCAAAATAAAAATCTGAATAGTTATCTATCTCGAAAATAAATTGAATTTATTCCCAAAAGTCTTCCTACAAAGAAATTCAAGACATCAGTAATTTTATTGGTAAATTTTAACTTAAATCAATTACTTAAGAAGATATGATGCCAATGTTACTTTCACAATATAGAAAAATATTTCCTAATTGTTTCATAAACCCAGCAAAATCTTTATACAACCTTTGACAAAAACTTGACATAAAATATGAAATAATGTATAAACAGAAAACTTAACAAAATGTTACATAGAACCGAGTAATATGTAAATAAGTAATATATGATAACTGTCTTAATCCATCTGAGTTGTTACCAAAGACAGGGTAGCTTAAACAACAGAGATTTTTTTTTTGTCCTTACAGTTCCGGATGCTGGAAGTCTCGGATCAGAATAGCACCGTGGTTCATTTCTTCGTGAAGAGAATTTTATTTATTTGATAAAGGGCATCTACAAGAGAAGAGAGGAAGTGGAGCAGTAGCAGGGGAGAGAAAAAGAGGAGAAAATAGAAGAAAAAACTCCAACTATGATCATATTTCTGCTTTATCCATTTCTGTTCATCATTGTACTGGATACCCTAACTAAGAAATTAAGAAAGATAAAAGATGTAAAGTTTGGAAAGGAAGGAAGAAAACTGTCTCTATTCCCAGATGACATGATTAGTTACAAAGAAAATTGTGAAGATTCTTTAAAAACAAAAACAAAACCAAACAAAAATGAGAGCCGGGCATGGTAGCTCATGCCTGTAAACCCAGCACTTTGGGAGGCTGAGGCAGGTGAATCACCTGAGCTCAGGAGATTGAGACCAGCCTGGCCAACGTGACAAAACCCTGTCTGTATTAAAAACACAAAAATTAGCCAGGCATGGTGGCGGACAACCGTAATCCCAGTTGCTTGGGAGGTTGAGGCAGGAGAATTGCTTGAACCCAGGAGGCGGAGGTTGCAGTGAGTCAAGATCGCCCCATTGCACTCCAGCCTGGATGACAGAGTGAGACTCTGTTTCAAAAACAAACAAACAAAAACTAGAACTATTAAGTAGAAAATTTATTACTTAGAACTGACTTTAAGGAGGCATAAAACTACAGACAGCCTAGAAATCATCCTTCCCATTCCATCTGTATTCCCATTTCAACATTTATTTATGCTCATGTATATAATTGTTATAAAAATAATTAGTTATTTTTAGTTATTCAATATTAATGTCTGCTTGTATGTCTTGGATATTTTCATAGTGCATAAAAATGACAAAATTTTGGGTTCAATTATCTCCAAGTGTTTAAAAAATATCCTCCACAGATGCAAAAGAACCACCACAGCTATAAACAGAACATTATAAGAGTATCTTCTTTTTGTAAGGGGATGTTGGTTTTTAATTATAGTATCAGTGAAAAAGACTAAGAATATCAAATGCAGAGCAAAAGATAAAAGCATTGAGAATTTTATCAACGGTTGAGAAAAATATGAAATAAATCATTGAGTTCTCAGTTGTTTGAAGAAAAGAGATTCCTTAATACAAACAAAGAAGATCTAAAGATAATCAGATTTGTTTTTCTCCACCACTTAAAGAGTGGTGTTTCTAACTACCTAATAGAAACCTGGTAACTTATGAAACTAACTTTCCAGTGTTGGTATTTGAAACAAGAATAAATAGAAACAGACTATATCTGAGCAACTAGAAATATGAAATTGCAATGTACTGAGTTGGATAAAATTGAAGAATAATCTGGTTAGTCACAGGGGACATTGTATTAGGATGTGAACAGGTTTAGGTTTAGATGCTTATTAAAAATCCAAATACAGATTCTAGTAGGAACTTCGATCAATGAGCCTGGAATTTAAGGTAAAATTTGGTAGAGATATAAAGTGGGAAATTATTTTTACATGGTGGTAAAAGCCTTGAGAATAGGTGAGATAGTAGACAAGAGGAAAAGTCCTAAGACTGTGCCCTAACATACTCCAACACATAGAGCTCATAGACAGAAGGCAAATCTAGCCTTGGAAACTAGGAAACAATGTCTAGTGAGGGGTTTCTTTTCTTTTATTTTCTTTTTTTTTTAAGAGTATGATGTCCTGGAAATTAGAACAAACATAGATTCAGGAAAGAAATAGTGATCAGTTGCATCAAATAATGCTAATAGGTGAAAATACATGAGAAGTGAGAATTAATCATAGATGCATTTTTCTTTGAAACAAGGTCTCACTCTGTCACACAGGCTAGCGTGCAGTGACTCAATCCGAGCTCACTGCACCTTCAAATTCCTGGGCCCAAGGAGTTTGGGGCCTCCACCTTAGCCTTCTAAGTAGTGGGAAGCACAGATGAGCCACCATGTCCAACTCGACACATTTTAATTTTTTGTAGAGACAAAGTCTCATTATGTTGCCCAGTCTTGTCTTAAACTCCTGGCCTCAAGTGATTCCCTCACTTCAGCCTCCTAAAGTGCTGGAATTACAAGCATGAGCTACGATGCCCAGCCTATTTTTTTTTTTTTTTAAGTAAATGTGTTTTAGCTTATTTGTTTACTGATAAGTTGAGCTATTAGATTTATAAGAGTTGATGGTGGTAGATAATGAGGCAAATTGCTGAAACATTATCGATGCAGTTTTATTTTTCACAATTCCTGTAGAATACTTATTCACAAAGTTTCACAAAATGATTATTGTAAACCAAAAATTATCTAAGACAGGGCTCAACCAGTTTAGAAGTTTACTTTGCCAAGGCTGAGGAAACGTCTGGGAGAGCAGTCTGTACTTTTCTTTAAAGATGATTTTGAGGATTTCAATATTTAAAGGGGAAAAGTGGCTGGAGGAAAAGGAGGACATGGTCATCCAAATGTTGGAAGAGAAAAGGAGCAGGTTGAGGAACGATTAGTTATGTATTTGTCTCAGTTATTCAGCACTTTTCATAAGATAACATGAACATCAGAGTAGTTACCTGTGGTATATTTAACCTTTTATCTGTAATTGTCTGTTTTGGAACAAAAGGAAAGGCGGCTTCTTATATGACTCAGCTTTCAGCTTAATTTTTTCCTCTTGGCCCAGTGAACTGGAGTCTCAAGTTTTTTTTATGCTTTTTGGGACTCTATTTTTAAGAAACGCTATCCTGGTTCCTTTCACAGTATTATTTGATAAGAGTAAAGTTTTGAAATGTTTTCAAGACGGATAAAAGTCAAAGGTCAAAAGCTTGATTTAGGAAAAACAAAAAATTACTCCAAATGGTGTAAAATGGACATGTGGTATACAGTACATACTTACTTAATATTGTCCACAGGTTTTTGGTAATTGTGACTTTAAGAGAAACAATATACTATAAGTCTTGGAATGACACAGTTTTGTTCAGTGACAATTTATTACAACATGGATGAGAGAAAAAAATGGTCTTGTTTTATTGTTGTCCTGTTTATTGTTGAAGTTTCCAAAGACCTACTCACATGTTAAGTGAGGATTACTGTTGTTAAGTGAATAAATAAGATGTACCAATGGATTGGAAAATGTAAAAGTATCTCTCTCTGTGTGTGTATGTGTGTGCCTGTGTCTGTGTGTGAAAAAGAGAAAAACTAAGGCATAGGATTCAATAGTAATTAATACCAAACTGGTGATTAGGAATTAACTATAGTCTTCCCATCTGGATATTCATTTAAATATAAGCCATATTAAATATCTTTTGCAACAAATTTCTTTAAAAAGACTCCTGTGAGATTTAAACTATTTTCTAATTTTTTAATTTTATGTATAAATTATGGGTGAAAATGTGTATCAAGTTACTGTGAGTCACATTTTCTTGTTGAATAGAAAGTTCTGCAGCTTTTTTAGGTATATGTATTTTAATGTTTTTAGTAGACTTCTTTGTCAATTATATGGAACACAAACGATTTTTTTATAATATGTAACTTGTCTTTTTACTTTTTTAAACTTATATAAATTCACTAATTTTAATATAGTCAAATTATTTAACATTACATTGTACTTTATGGTTTTTGAGTCTCTATTTTTAAGAAACACTATCCTGTTAGATAATAGTATAGATAACTGATCTAAATGGTTAGTGTAAACATCCTTCATTTAAAGATATGAAACCACTGATAGAGTGGCATATTCAGCTAGATACATAAAGGCGTAATTCTTTCAGCAGCTTGCAGATTCACTGGCGAGAGGTGAGCATATGTTTTTCGTTAAGATATAGAAAAATTAAGCTAGCAAATTTAAACCAATGCAAAAAAGCTTGTGTTTAATTGCTTTCAAATAGATTGTTGCCAGAGAAAGGCCTTTTTTCCTCCTCTATTTCTAATTTAAGACACCATATGCGCATCTGGATAAGACAACTCCAGAAAGACAATATTCCACATAATATACCAGGAAGGGCTTGCAAAATATGGAAGTGATATTATGGAGAAATGCACTAGGAATAATTTTGATTTGGGAAGTTTCAGACTATTAGAGTGTGTGGTCTAGCTGTGGTTCTTCACCATCAAGGAAAACAGCATCCCCTCAGCATTTAGCCAAACTCCAGTGGCTATCCCATGCTCTATTTTTCTCTTCACCCCTGTCTTGTGTTCAATGAGATACAGGGACTACAGATTTTACTTTATTTTCATTTTCTACAATTTCTCAATTTCTCTAACCTCACAGCCAACAAAGTGATGATTCTTTTTGCTCCAGTCGTCTAATAGTTTCTCTGCCTTCCAGTATGACTTTCCTCCAGACATCAATGTAATTATGTCATCTTTCACCTTAAAAATCCTTCAGGGCATGCTGAGAACTTTCAGCTAAATAAGTCACACTTTTTTGCATATTAGGCCTCCACAATCTGCCAACAATTACATCTTTAGCTTCCTCCACAACCAATTCATCTGCATATTTCAATAATCTTCATAAAGTTTATTATGCTCTCTTAGGCATATATACATTTAAATGCAATGTTCTTTCATCTTTGTGAGCTAAATTTTATTCTTCTTTCAAAGCTCAGCTTCTCCAGCATTTATAAGTTTTCCCTGACGATGAAGTCTGATTCTGTATCACTTCCCCATGTTCTTGTAACACCTGGTGTTTCTTTCTCTTTTATTGCTTGACCTTGAAGTATGTTTAGTTATTTTCTTATTTACTCTAAGTTTCATACATAAAATTTGAATTTACATCCAATTCTCACATAATAACAAACGACATCAACTGTTTCATTTTTTTCTGATGTATTTGAAGACACAGTTCGTTAAACTTCTTATGTTGTATTCTTAACATTTAGGTTGTTAATAGTATATATACGCTATCACGTAAACGGGAATTGCCAAAACGTAAGAATGACAGTCATTCATAACTCCTTTCTCTCATTTCCATAGCTACTTACAAAGAAAAATCTTTACATCCAAATGTCTCCTTTGTGCCATTCTTTCTTCTTCTACCTCCAATAACTCAGCTATGGTTAAAACCTTCATCAGTTGGTTTCAGCACAAGTAAAATGCCTTTTCTATTTCCTATCACTCATTAACAATTTACCCAAATCTGAATGGCTTATAACAACATTTTATTTGATTCATGGTTTTGTGATTTAGGAAATCAGAAGGGCGTCCTTGAGCAATTTTGATTTAAAATCATTCATGCAATTGCAGTGTAATGGCTGTATTCAACTGAAAGCTCTATTGGGCTTCAGAAAGATATTCTTAGTCAAGATGCCTGGCTGCCCCAAGGTGAGTTACCCTAGAGAACACCAGGGCGAAACTCTATGGGTGGCCTTTTGTGACCTGATATAAGATATTACTTACTTCAGTTGCATTTTGTTTCCTAATAAGAAATCACTAAATTTAGCCCAGATACAAAGGAAGAAAATACAGGAATCTGGCCAGGCACAGTAGCTCACATCTGTAATTCCAGCACTTTGGGAGGCTGAGGCAGTGGATTACAAGGTCAGGAGTTCAAGACCATCCTGGCCAGTATGGTGAAACCCCGTCTCTACTAAAAATACAAAAATTCCCCAGGCATAGTGGCGGGCAACTGTAATCCCAGCTACTTAGGAGGCTGAGGCAGGAGAATCGCTTGAACCTGGGAAGTAGAGGTTGCAGTGAGCTAAGATGGCACCACTGTGCTCCAGTATAGGCAACAGAGTGAGACTCCATATCAAAAAAAAAAAAATTAAAAATGTAGTACAGAAATAATTGTTCTTTGAGCAGAATATCAAAGGAGTTGTAAAATGGACTCTTCTGTAGTAGAATTCTTCCGATAAGTTTTAATATTCAAAAAATGTATTTTTTTTGGTAACATACAGAGATTATTAAACATAAAATATTTGGTAAAATAAATTCTAAACTTTATGATGAAATGTGCAAAACATACATAAACACAAAATATTTGGTGAAATAAAATTTAAACTTTATTATAAAATGTACAAAACATACACAGAGTATGTCATACAGGATTGAGAATTAAACTTCTATAATTATTCTAAAAAAGAAAAAATTACCTAATAAATGAAAGTTTTCAACAATTTGTTTTTCTTAACAAATGTATGAATATGTTTTTACATTTCACTACACATGTATATTTATATAAGTTTTTCCTATTGTTTTACAGTTTTTATAAATGTTATGATATCAGGTAAATTATTGTTACTCGAGTTTCATTTAGGAATTAATCCCTACTGACACTTTCATTCATATATATGCATCCTTTGCCTTACCATATAGTTTTTTGAGGCAAAGTCTCGCTCTTGTCCCCCAGGCTGGAGTCGATTTGATCTTGGCTCACTGCAACCTCCATCACTTGGGTTCAAGTGATTCTCCTGCCTCAGCCTCCCAAGTAGCTAGGATTACAGGAGCCTGCCACCATGCCCAGCTAATTTTTGTATTTTCACTAGATAACGCAGTTTTACTATGTTGGCCACAGTGGTCTCAAACTCCTGACTTCAGGTGATCTGCCTACCTTGGCATCCCCAAGTGTTGGGATTACAGGCGTGAGCCACCATGCCTGACACCAAATAATATTCTACATCAGGTAATATATATTTACTATATTTATACCTACTAACTGAAATCTCAGCTAGTATAGAATGTTTATTTTCATTACCAAATTTTGATAAATTATTTTTTGAATTGACATTCTTAATTACTCCCTTACCAGACAACTTGTAGTTTCTATTCTTCTACATGTCTACTTATTATTTTCAGATTTTTTTAAACTTTTGCTCAAATTATAAAGGAACAACTGGCTAGCTGGGAAAGGGAATCCTTTCCCCATTGCTTGTTTTTGTTAGTTTTGTCAAAGATCAGATGGTTATAAATGTGTGGTGTTGCTTTCGAGGCCTCTGTTCTGTTCCATTGGTCTATATCTCTGTTTTGGTACCAGTACCATGCTGTTTTGATACCAGTACCATACTGTTTTGATTACTGTAGTTTTGTAGTATAGTTTGAAGTCAGGTAGTGTGATGCCTCTGGCTTTGTTCTTTTGCTTAGGATTGTCTTGGCTATGCAGGCTCTCTTTTGGTTCCATGTGAAGTTTAAAGTGTTTTTTTCCAGTTCTGTGAAAAAAGCCAATAGTAGCTTGATGGGGATAGCATTGAATCTATAAATTACTTTGGGCAGTATGACAATGTTTCTTTACATTGCCGCCTTTCCAAAATCTAAGGTATAAATTTATTTTTCTTACTTTTGACTGCAGTCTAAAAATCAGAGTCACAAAGTTTAACAAGTCTTCAAACTAAGTCCTCCTTTTTTTTCCCCTCAATTTTCAGTTGGTTAAATATTTGTACATATTTTGTTGGGTTCATACCTATGATAACTGTTTGGAATATTACACGAATGCATCCATGCACATGCGCCTGGGTGACGTCTCTTTCTTATCTATGTTAACTATGACATTGTCACTCTTAACTGCCTATGCTCAGCTTTAGTTGAAGACGTGGACGCAGGGGGAGACTGTTTTCTGATTTCTGACCAATACTTCAGTTTGTAGAACCTGCCACTGTGACTGCCTGTTACACCCGAGGCCAGCTCAAAGCCCAAGTTGAAAAAAAAACACTTCTTCTTTTTGCTGCTCTGCCGGTTGGTACATGTAATGTTCTTTATTGTTATAGCTCTGTTGGGTTGTTGAAGTTCTGTTGGAAACAAGCTTTGAAAACTTTTCTTTGCCTGCTGATTTATATCCTTCCTTGGTTCAAAGGGGTGATTGGTGTCTATGGTGTAGGCAGTACATTCTTATTCATTGAATCCAAACTGTCAAGGCCCCGGAGTGAATTATTTTGATTGTACCTGTATGAACTTTAGGATACAATTGTGTCGGACATCCTTTATTCTCCTCTTACATTGTAAACTTGTCCTGTAAATTGAGGTCAGAAATAAACATTCCTAGCTCACTTATCCAAATTGAAATAAATTGCAGTTGTTGGGATCTTTAGCACTGGTGATAGTTGGATCAAAGAGTTTCCTTTCTTTGGGAAGCAAATCATTTAACTTCTCTAGCTCCAGTTCCCAATCTGTCAAACGACTGAAACAACAGCATTTATATTGAGTGAACAATGTATTTACAGTGACAGGTTGAGAATTATTATTCAAAATAATTTCATGTAATGAGTTGACTCATCTTCATCATTTCATAATCTAATTATAATTAGACTTTTGTCTTTGAATGTGCTACTTTAAAAAGTGAAAATTTGGACTTACAAACATGACACTCAAAATGATTAATAAGAATTATTTGTTAACAATATGAGCTAATTGTGTTATTATTTAGATGTTATATCTGATTGATACATTTAGGGCATGTATTGGTTTATAAAATAAAATTTGAACAATATGTGGAATCTTAAAGCATATATAAGCTTCATATTATAAATACGTATACATGTGATATTGATTTAGTTTAGAACATTTTGGCCCAGCTTATTGAAACATTGGTAAATATATGAGATTTTATTAATATTTATTTTAAGAAATATTATGTATAATTCCATCAAGACTTTATACACAAAAATACGTGAAATATTCTTGTAGTTTTTAAAAAATTGATGTGTGTAGTGTGGCAAGCATAAGGATAAATTTATTTTAGTATTGTTACACATAATTCAAGGAAAAACTAGGATAAGCAAATCCTAGTTTTTACCAATCTAGGTAAAAAACTGACTACCAATCAGGTAATCAAAACAGGTAGGAAAATGTGAAAATGGAGATACACAATCAACATTAAATGAATATTATCCTTTTTTGAATTCCAGCATATGTCATTTGTAGCCACTGATATCCTGAGTTATTTTAATTAGATTGACAGATCATCTTGAGACTTTTGCACAGTTTATACAGGTACATTGAACATTCTTTCTTTCTTTTATTTATTTATCTTCCTTGGCTTTTACCCACTCTTTATTTCCTAAGGCTACTGTAACAAATGAGAACAAGCTTGTTGGTTGAAAATAACAGAAATGTAGTATTATTTCACATTTCTGGAGACCAGAAGTCCCAAATAAGTTCCCCTGAGCTCAAATCGGGTGACAGTAGCACTTTACTCTCTCTGGATGCTCTAAAGAAGAGCCATTCTTTGCATCTATAAGCTTCTGACAGTTGCCTGCATTCCTTGGCTTGTGGCTGCATCACTCCAGTCTCTGCCTCAGTAGTCACACCGCCTTCACCTCTTCTGCCTGTGTGTGTCAAATCTTCCTCTGCCTTCCTTTTATGAAGATATCTGTGGTCATGTTTAGAGATCACCCGATAACCCAGGATAATCTCCTCATTTCAAAATCCTTGATTTGAATCACACCTGCAAAGATCTTTTCTTTGCACATATGAGAAAATATTCATAGCTTTTAAGGACTAGAGCATTCATAGCTTTTGTGGAGGTCATTATTAAGCATTATTAAGCCTACTACACTAATTATCCTTTGTTATTACTTTATTTCACAGCAAGAGTACCTTCCAGTTCAGAAATGGATTGGGGACCATTCACAGTTCTTACACAGCACCCTCTCTCCCCCTTCAGTGTTTTCGCACTTATTCTCCTTCTGCTTTGAATGCTACTCTTGATTTCCTTAATTCCTTCATTTTCTTGTCTAATTTAGATTAAAACAAACAAATGTAAAACAACAATAACAACAACAAAATGCTCTGCTCAGGCTGTGTTGGTACTGGTTTCTGGTCCTTTGTTTCCTTTGCGCATTCTTATAAGCTTGTATCGCAGGGGTTTCTTTTTCTTTCTGAGGTACAAATAATATAACTTTCATTTTTTAAGAATATGACAGTTGTCTTATTCCCTGACACATAGTAGGAAATCAGTATGCACATATTGGTTGCCTTATTGGGTGAATAGAGTTGACTTCATGAGTAGAAATGGTAATTTAGTTAAAAATAGCATTCTGCCACCTGGGAAATTAGCTAAATTGAAATTAGAAAACTGAAATCACTAAGTTCAGTTATCTATAAAACAGGTATTGCATTTTCTGCTATTAAAACAGATATTGATAACAAACCATTCCAAAATTATAGTGCAATCTAAAGAAAGTTTAAAGAGATATATTTTTGTTTGGCTCATAATATTTACTTGCATATAAAAAGGTATTAGATTCCTAATAGAAGTTTAGGTTTATTTAAAATAAGATGTGCCATGCACCCTGAAGAGGAGTACGTCTTTCCTGTATTTTCAAAAGATACATTTCTAAACATTTCTTAACATATTAAAACCTTAAAAAAATTAATATGCCATTCTACAAAATTTTTTCTTAAAACAACATAATGATGATTGTTAGCTTATTCTGTTCAACTCACAATAAATGAAAGATACTCTGAGCTGAGTACTAGGATATTAAGAGAGGAAAAAGAGCAGAGTCAGGTGTGGTTCTGTGTTAAGAAAATCTTACGTGAGAAGATGTTTAATTAGCACAATAATAATAGAGTTTGGTGATGATATAGAAGTTAAAATATGCTATAGGAACATAGATTGGAAAGTGCATATATGCACACAGTCCTCTCCCCTGCCCACGCACGGGGTAAATATTAATGACTGGTGTGACTCATATAAGTGCTGTGCCCAAAAGGAAGACAGGGAACTTACTAGGCAGTCCAAGTCAGAAAGGGATAAGAGAGATTAAAATAATAATAATAATAATAAATAATCAGAGAAGTTCAAGGAAAATAAAACAGTCTACCTTATTGAGATCAAAGATTCTCAAATTTGACTAATGTAAGAAACTAATTGGAAACATATTTTACCAGGCTGCCAGAGAGAGTGGTTCCTCAAATTATAGCTGCCAGAGATTGTGATTCCTTTGATGGGGCTTGGCAAAGTAAGTTGAAAATCTTCTGAAATGGATTCACCATTCTAGATGCCATTAAGAACATTCATGATTCATAAGAGAAGCCAGAATAACAACATTAACAGGAGTTTGAAAAGAGCTGATTCTGAAACATGGAGACGACTTTGAAGGATTCAAGATTTCAGTGGAAGAAGTCATTGAAGATGTGGTGGGTGTGATGTGGTTTGACTGTGTCCCCACCCAAATCTCATCTTGAATTCTCACACATTGTGGGAGGGACCTGGTGGGAGGTAACTGCATCACAGGGGCAGGTTTTTCCCATGATGTTCTTGTGATAGTGAATAAATCTCATGAGATCTGATGGCTTTATAAGGTGGAGTTTCTCTGTACAAGCTCTCTCTCTTTGCCTGCTGCCATTAATTTAAAATGTGACTTGTTCTTCCTTGCCTTCCACCATGATTGAGAGGCTTCCCCAGCCATGTGGAACTGTAAGTCCATTAAACCTCTTTCTTTTGTAAATTGCCCAGTCTTCGGTATGTCTTTATCAGCAGTCTGAGAACAGACTAATACAAGATGAAAATAGCAAGAGGACTAGAATTAGAAGTGGAGCCTGAAGATGTGACTGAATTGCTGCAATCTCATGACAAAATTTCAACAAATGAAGAGTTGCTTCTTACGGATGAAAAGAAAGTGGTTTTTTGAGATGAATCTACTCCTGGCAAAGATGCTGTTGAAATGACAGCAAGAGATTTAGAATATGATGTATACTTAGTTGATAAAGCAGTGGTAGGGATTGAAAGGATTTACTTCAATTTTGAAAAAAGTTGTACCATGAGAAAAATGCTATCCAATGACATCCCATGCTATAGAGGAATATTTTACAAAAGGAAAAGTCAATTGATGTGGCAAAGTTTATTACTGGCTCATTTTAAGAAACTCCCACAGCTCTCTCAGCCTTCAGGAGCCTCTACCCTGATCAGCCAGTGGCCATCAACATCAAGGCAAGACCCTCCTCTAGCAAACAGATTGTGACTCACTGACAGCTCAGATAATTCTTAGCATGTTTTAGCAATAAAGTATTTTTTAATTAAAGTATGTATATTATTTTTTCACTTGAGACTAAAGTGCCCTTAATCAACTACAGTGTAGTGGAAACATAACTTTTTTTTTTTGTGAAATGGAGTCTCACTCTGTCACCCAGGCTGGAGTGCTGTGGCATAATCTCAGCTCGTTGCAACCTCCACCTCCTAGGTTCAAGCGATTCTTGTGACTCAGCCTCCCAAGCAGCTGGGACTACAGGCATGCACCACCACACCCAGCTAACTTTTGCATTTTTAATAGAGATGGGTTTCATCATATTGATCAGGCTGGCCTCGAACTCCTGATCTCAAGTGATCTACCTGTCTCAGCCTCCCAAAGGTGCTGGGATTACAGGCATGAGTCACCGTGCCTGGCCCAGAACTTTTATATGAACCAAGAAACAACAACAAAAAAAGTGTGTGATTGGATTAATTGAAATATTCACTTTATTCCAGTGGTCTGGGACTAAAACTGTAATGTCTCCAAGATATGATGTAGAAATCTTACTGGAATTAAGAGACAAATGAATATTTCTAGTTCGAAATGTATTTGTTCATATGCAATAAAGACCTTAAAAATACTGCCTTTTCTTTTTCAAATTAGGTCTCATCAGAAATGTTAGTTATAGCATTAATGTGTTTGGGAAGCATGTATGTAGCAAAACATAAGCATCATTACATTGTCATGAATTATACCTTTGTGGTCTTAATTATACATGTATTTTACTATAGAGAGTAGAAGATCGAGGCAAATATATTGTGGGCAATTTTAATTAGGTTTTAGGCAGAAATGTTAATGTTATATTTTCAGGATGATACATTTTACTAAGAAAATGTGAAAAAGAAAGTTAATATGTTGTCGTAAAACTAATTATTATTCTTGTTAGCATACAGTATTTCTTCATTTAAATTTTACTGATTTCATTAGCTGGTCCATTAAGTGCAAATTTTCCCTTGTAACAACCAAAATGAATCAGTGACTTGCTCGTTTTGTTATACTGTAAACTTAACAGAAAATCTCTGTCAAAAAAAAAAAACCTATCTATCTGTCTATCTATATATATGCCTATCCTGCTTGCTTAGAGCCTGTAGGCATTGCTATGCCTTTATAGAAACTCAGAATACACCTTAAGTTTCCACTGGGGAAATTAACATCTCATATGTCAATATTTTCTGTCAAGTGAACTGAGTCTTTATTTTACCAACACATTTAAACCTTGTAAGCATTTGACTTGTATATTTCAGCTTGAGATATAAAACATTTTCATAATGATTCAACTGTACTGTAACTAAAGCTGATATTTTTCCTCCAAATACTAAAAATATACAAATCTGTGATCCCTTTAGAGTTTAAATACAACAGAGTTGAATTATGACAATAAAAGCCGAGCCACAAACCCACCTTTGGTGATCCTCGGACAGCACAAGATTTCATTATTTTCTCCTTTGTCAGGCTGTGTTTATTTCACTTTAAAATTCTTCAAGCTATGCATCATCTATCTTATCTTTGGGGAAGACTATTCCACTATCTAATATAGTTCACTAGCTATGTCAAAGTCCAACTTTACTGGCTAAGAATCAGAGATGAGTAGAATTTCCTTCTAACAGAGGGGTCATTTGACTCATTTTATTATTTTTATTACTGAACACTATAGTGAACTAGCTAGTCAACTGTGCAGTCAAAGACATGGACCTGCCCGAAGGACTCACATCGCAGCAAATGATCCCTTTCCTCTGCCTGGCTGGCCCAGCAAAGGACAGAGAATGCAATCATCTTGATCAATGAACCTGAGGAAAAGCAGAGCAGGCAGGACACTAATCAAATAAGTGGATCTGCTGAGGTTAATCCTTCAACCCCAAACTTTGTTTCTTGAGGGCCCAAAGGAGGTAAGCAGGAAAAAAGAAAGCCTGACAATATGCTGTACTTGCATGCCTCAAATTGGTCCTCTGCAGTTGCATTTCTAGTTATTTACCTTGAGAACACAAAGCAATGTCAGAGACCTACGAATGTAAATTTTGCTTCAGATGCACTTTTATATATAATTTTGCTGCTGTCAGGAGCCTTTAAAAATATGAAAAATCACAACTGTAATTGCAAGCATCATCACAGAAAGAGAAATAGGTAGAAAATCAATTTGAAAATAGTCTTCATGAAGTTCCCCACATAATATTCCTCAGAGATTGTTACAATTAAAACACTCAAGAAAGAATCAGAATCAATTTAAAGTTGAACACCTATGAACTATGCCACCTTGAGGAAATGATTTCACTTCTCAGCACTTCAAAAGTGTCTGTAAATAACTACTTCAATAGATTGTTGTGAAGTGTGGTTGGAATAATGCACTCAGCAAGGCCAATCATAAAATGCAATTAATATATGCTATATTAGATTCTACTGTTTATTGTTAAAACAATTATTAACATAATAAATCTAATCAAAAATTGTTATAAGCCTCCATTTTTTGGGAACCAAAAAATAAAGAGTAACTAGTTTTCAAAAAATGGAATAAGGAACTCACATTCATGAGGTCATTTTTGTGAATGGCCAGAGAAGGCAAATTATGTAATGGAAAGAGTTCAGTGTTATGGCAGAGAGCAGAAATGATTGTTTTATTTATTAAGTTTAAAATGTTAAATATTAAATCATTTCTTTAAAATTTCTTTTTACTATCAGCCTAAAACTTGTTTATCACATTCTCCTTTTTAATGGTACCAAATTCTCAGCTTGAAATTGGAAAGTTTCTTTAAAAAATGTCTAGCAAAATTACTAGCATACTGAATACTTCAAATATTCATATGTGGAATACTACTCAGCCTTATAAAATAATACAATTTTGTCACTTGTGACATGGATAACATCCAACGGTAAATAATCCAGGCAAAGAAAGACAAATACTGCATGTTCTCCCTTATATGTAGAATCTGTAACAGTCAAACTCACAGAAGCAGAGGGTAGAATGGAGGTTACAGAGGCTTGGGGATGGCGAGAATGGGGAAATTATGATCAAAGTGTACAAAATATCAGTTGAACAGGAGGAACACATTATTTTT